>SNQJ01S0224641.1:3401-14764 GCA_010110895.2 Picea sitchensis | reverse complement strand
CTCCATTTCCTTATGCCACTTAACAAAATAGAGGCCCCTATGATGGAGGCCTAGGCTTGCACACTGCTAGGAGTAAGATCCTACATATTTGAACGACTGACCATTTTGAATCCATAAATCACTCCAGTTGTTGTAAGTCCAAACAAGCAGGCTCTATACTATATAGTTGGGAAAAACTCTCATAGGGTTGTCTTCTTTGCCAACATAGATTCATGCATAGTTTCTAAATGGTAATTTTCTACCCGTATCTTGTTCAGCCCGACCACTTAATCCAGAGGGATTGGCTAGAGCTTGGGTGTCGACATTCATCTATTTAGTGTAGTCTCATAGCTCTTCTATGGGTTTCTCTCACTGCTACATTAGAGTTCATAGAGTGCAGGCAGAAGATGTTATGATTATGACTTGTTCTCAGGTACTAGCTGGGCAGAATGTTGAAGGTGAATCAAAGCTTGAAGAACAAGATGAAGTGTAGCTTCAAGAAGAAGATATTTGTCTATTCATCAACAAAGAACAACAATCTGTCAATGATGCAGATTGCTCAAAATATGTATCAGAATTGTTGAGTGAATGTGTGCCTCCTGTTCTGCATCATTTGGCTTAATTCAAAGACCATCCTTATGAATAGATTGTTGTCATAAATGATGATGAAGCTTTGAACTTAAATGAAATGGAGATGCAATCTCCCACTTGGCTTGAGAGTGAAAGGCATCTTTGAACCTAAATGAAATGGAGATGAAATCTCCATTGGATTGGAGAGGAAAGGCTGTGACAGCATGGATGCTAGCACCAAGCCAGCAAAATCGGGTTGCAAATAAGCAGGTTCGTCGGGAATTTATTTTTAAGAAAATGTTAATGAAGCAGAAAGAAATTTCCATGTATGATGTCACTAACTGACACCTATATGACTTAATTCCACCTTGGGTTTGAACACTATTAGGTCTTGATATTGAAATTGTATATTTTTAAATACCTAGCTACAAAGGCGGTACTCAGACGCCTTTCTTACCTTCCCCGGCCGCTATTGTTGACGCCCAAGACGCTCTTCACCCCAAGATCGTTGTTCAACTGAAACGCCTCACCAAGCGCGCTTCTGTGCCGCCCGCAAGCACCTTGAAGCTGCCCTCTCTTTCCATCGCATGAAATGTCCTTCACCTACATTTGCAACGGCCTCACTTCGCCACGCTTGAAACATTATCTCTTTCCACGCTGAAACGCTTCGCTCTTCCACGCTTGAACATCGGTCTGCCACCGCAACGCCTCTTACACGCTTGTAACGCCTCTTGCCATTTGAAACGCTTCGCTTTTCCATCGCTTGTAATGTCTCTCTTGCCATGTTTGCAATGCCTCTCTTGCCACGTTTGAAACGTCTTTCTTGCCACCTTCATAATGTCTTTCTTGCCACCTTCATAATGTCTTTCTTGCCACCTTCAGGACGTCTTTCTTGCCACGTTTGAAACGTCTTTCTTGCGACGTTTGAAACGTCTGTCTTGCGACGTTTGAAACATCGTTCTTTCCACATTTGAAACGTCGCAATAAAGATGAAAACTTGGTCGTCGGAAAAACAACGCCATGTGAAACGACGTTAGGGGTCCGAGGTTTGTCGGTCTGTCCACAATGAAAGTGGCAATTGCGTCGAATGTGTCGTCGTAATTTGACCCAAATGAAGTAGTGAGAGATTCGAAAGGCCGAATTCACCTCTCGACTTTCACCACTAAGGAATGGTGGTCCGGCTTACGTCCATCGATGCATTACATTTATCTAATGTAGGCGATGCCCACGCTCCCAATCAAGAGGGCTCTTTGTGTTACACCAAATGCCATTTGTCGAACTCGTGATGTATAGTTCCTCCTTAATTGAGTTTCTCCACATTCCCAACAATTTATTGGCTCACATGAGTTGTCCCCAAACCTCCTCGTACCCAGGTTTAATACCAGCCGCCTTTTATCTCGAGATTGAGTGAAAAATACTTTCAAAATACCTTGCTGTATTCGATAAGGAGTTGGTTGGTACCCCTCTACGCTTGGTTCATTCGAGCATTGTTTCTTATCCCATGTGCTTGGGAAACTCTCTACTTGTTTATATTAATAGCAACATACTTTTCTCGGTCACTTCGCTTTAAGGGATTTTGGGGTTTCGTCAAACTTCAATTCTATCCCAGGGACTATGGTAGACAAATTAGGAATCACTGAATTTTTACCTTATCCTCCCATGGTATGAACCTTAGTAGTTCCAAAATTTATTTATAAGGTCCTCCATTGTCATGTGTTTGAGTCGTAACTCATAAAATCGGTCTTCCTTTCTCAAGTAATTTAGAGCGTATCGTGCCTTGAAATACTCTTAAATTGCATCCATTCCAACTGCTTTCTCCTTTACTTTGGCAAATTTCGCATTCTTCCACCAAATGCTGGCTTTCCCTTTTAGATTGTAGATGGCCACTCCGGACCTCATGTTGTCGGGAATAGTTGTAGATTGCAACATTTTGATGTCCAACCATGCTTTGCTTCTTCTCCGTCCTCATTCCCACCAATGGTAGTAGGTCATCTTTTAAATTATCCTTCAAGGTGGTCTACTTTCTTTTTTCCTCACGGGCTTTAGTTCCCCTCTTCACCGGAGGTGTTCCTTCCAGAGGAACTGCTCTTTTCATTTCTCGTCCTGCTCTTAGACACACCTTGGCTTAATTTCACCATTATTATTATCTTTGCATTTTTCTAATACTATATCAAGTAATAGACTTCTTTTATCTCTTGTTGTTCATGCTAGGCCTTCTTCAATTTTTCATTGTCGGTTTTAAAGATCTATAGATCAACAATCAAGTTCCTCATTGTTTCCAACACTTCAGGTGACCTTCCGCCACTATTCTTCCTTTGTATCTCTAGGAGGTCCTATATGGATTTTCTCTTCCATCATGTTTTCTACACTGTCTCTAGCCATACTTATCTCACCAAACAGGAAAGTTTTCGTCGTAACCGACACAATTTATTGTCAGTACCTATACTCCATAATTACATTGGTCTTGTCTTCAGCCTGTGTTGTCACCTTTTTTCTCCGATACCATATGTAATAAAAATTCCCAAATTTCAAAAAAATAAAAATCCATGGTACAATATTTGCTACTGAATTTTCGTTTAATCCACTCGTGAGCCGTAATTTACATCTCTTTGCCTCGCCATGACCTTATAAATATACTAGCTTAATACCTTGGTTTAACACCCACAAAAATCTGAATGAAATATACTCTTAATCCTTACTTCTATTATAAGGGTTTTGGCCATAATGCCCACACCCACCATATGCTAGTATTAAATGCCCCTTTCTTTTTAATGAGGGGACCTAACTATTGGATTTTTTCTTTGTGCATAAATTTATGTCTCGGGTTTTTAAATGCTTATGCACTACCTAACTGTGTCAACATCAAACTTCAAGTCCTGATTTTAGTACGTGACAGGAAAGGTTTTAAGGAGGTTAATGAATTATTTAGGAGTGGTTTCCAAGTGTTTCCTTTGATGGCTCTACTTTAGTTATGTCACAACTTGTCCTTACCATAACAAACTGAACCCGATCATGTCCACATAAACCTATGCACAACTGAACTAACTAACTCCCTTTCTCTTTCCTGAGTAATGAAAGGACAACTTCATGGTTTGGAAACCGACTAGTTCTTCGACAATCAGTTTTATCATATTTACTTTCAGATCTTCAGATTTAGAGGCGGCCAAAATTTCCATCGAGGGGTTTAAGAATCTGACCTGTAAATTAAATAAGGGTCCATCAATCTCAACATGTCTCTTTTCACCTCTCCTCCCAATCTCGACATGTGTCATTTCGTTCTAGTGTAAAGATTTCGTACTTCCCATGTCAAAGTGTTTACTCATGCCTCTTGTGGTCTTGGCGGTTCTATTTCTTCCCTTTGTTCCTTCAAAGGAAAGGCTCTGTGTTAGGAAAAATTCCACAGGGATAAACCTACCAATCTCTCGACGAGCACCTGGTGGTGTCGCATCGAATGCCTCAGTAAGCTTTGCGTAACTGCTGCTCTAATCAACGAGTTTCGTTTTGCTGTCCAAGAAGAATTTGTTTCGCACACTCATCAGGCCGCTGCATATCCTTTTGACACCGTATAGAGTATATGCATTCTTCGCTTTAATGGTGATAGAGGAGGCTTTCTTTGCTATAACCAGCGAGTCAGAACCCTGCACTTCGGAAACTATACTTCATGTTCACCGCTTTCAGGTCTCGTGGGTCTATTTTGCCAACTCTTTGTTTCACCCTATACTTAGTAACAGAACGTGCGACTGAGTAGCCTCAATAGTTCACACTGCTCCGTGAACCAAAGGGTCCAATCACCAAAGTATATACTTCCTCCTGGATCGGTGCATAACAATGTAGAAGGTGGTAACGATCATACCATTCTCGCTAGGTTATTCCTCATGATTATTGGTCAAAAGTATGATACCGTTCCTTTCATTCTTTTCGTTCGTCAAGGGTTTTTTATCAAATGATTTATTGTTCTTGAATTTTCAATGCTATTTTACTTTGTTAAGGAAATTAATTGGCATTCTATAAAAGGTTTTTTCTCTGTATTAATGGTGGTGCTCTTACTGTTGTGAGGGTACCCACTAGGAGCTTCCAGAATCTTCTCCCCTCCATCTGGGTTTACTATGAAGCAAAGCATGGAAACATGAGGGTGTGGCAGTTCGGTCCTGAGTTATGTAATCCAACAACTATGGTTATCATTGTTCCTTTTGGAGTTTATAAATCAAGATTTTACTCTGTAACTTTTCAAATGCTTACCGTGATGGTTGAATGCAGGTGTGCCCACTTCACAGCATGGTTTTCAGCCTTTGTTCAACATGGCAAAGGTACTCGGGTTCCAAAAATATGCCCCTTCAACTTGTTAATATCTAGAGGTCTCGAATTATGTTCGTAGTTTTTTATGATGTTAAGAGAACCTTTGTTCATGCACCACTGCACTGGATAAACGGGTTTAAACCCATTTTGTTTATCAAAGTTCCAATTTAAATGTAAGCATGATGTGAGGGACTTGTGAAATTTTGTTTTCTTTTTTTAAAAGGACTATTTACCCCAATGGAATCATTACTAGAGGTCTCACAACTTCCAACTCTACATGTTCGTATGTGTTTGTTTTTGATTGGTTGCTTCTTCAACAAGGATTTGCATCACTCTATGATTTATGAGAATGCGAAGCGAAAAGAAAATAGGGCCTTGTTAGCATGAATATGTAGTGGCAGGTTGTCTATCTGTTCTCCTGCAGTATTATCCTAGCATGATTATATCATCGGTGGGTGATCTTACCCTTCGTACCCCATATGCTTCATCAGTTTTGTTTTTATTAATGGATTTTCGTTTACGCTTGAAACATTCTACACGATATAATCAAGTATGTTCAGTATTGATATATATATTTGACTCTATTTAGTTGGTGACATATAGTATGGGTAGTTATGAAGTCATTCATTGGCATATTCACTGCTTAAAGCTTTTGTTTTATATGCATATGATTCTATTTCATTCGACTTCATTTAAAGTTTGAAATATATATACACATAATATTAGCCCTGTTCATTCATTCGACTATGTTAAAGTTTAAAACATATATACGCATATAATGGCTATGTTCGTTCATTCGAGTTTGTTAAAGTTTGAAAAATATATATGCATATAATGAATCTGTTCATTCTTTCAACTCTGTTAAAGTTTGGAACATATATAGACGCATATAATAGCTCTGCTCGCTCATTGATACCCATTCAATTTGCCTAAAATTTGATTCTTGAAAATAAATCTGCATTTAAATCCTATAGTTTGTTCACTGAATTTCGAACAGTCTTTTTTTAGGTTCTTGCATGCATACCATCATTAAGGATATCACTATAAAAATAACCAATTCATTCAACAGAGGTACAATATTGAATATTTAGTTATAGAAAAGACTTACAATAGTTACACGATCATTAAAACAACTACTAGAACTCTTTTGTATAGCGATAAGATGTAGAGTATCTTCAATATAAAAATCATCTAGACAGATAGATTTTAAAGTAAATGTTTGAACTAGGCTTGCATAGAAAACAAAGGGAACAACCATGTTCCTCCCAACCGTAGAATCAAGTAGCCACGATTACTTGCCCGATTCACCCCCTAGCCTGAGCATGAGTCGAGAAGGGAGAACTTGGAAATCCCTCTACAACACTGTCCTTCAATTCAATCCCCTTTTTCCTTGCCTCACACCCTTCCAATGTTCATAATAGCAAGTGAAAAAGAAAAAGAACCCCCAAAACAAACTCTCTTCCCAACATACTTAGCAACGTCCTGCCTCCTCACATATGTTTATTTGTAACTTGCCTAGGACTTCTTTTTTTTCCTTCTTTGGAATTTTTGTAGCTTCCTAAATGCCTGATTTTTAGGGGATGCCAATGGAAAAATCATTAATTTTCCACTTGTACAAATCATCCCAGGGGTAGTTCCAACATGTTCCCCACTCATGGAGTCATGGTCAGCTACTTTTAACATGGTTGTTCCATTTGTCTTCCTGCAATCAATATAAAATATTTTGTTTTCAAACAAGTGTCATTGTCAAATAGTTAGTTGGGTCAAATTAGAGTCCTGCCCAACAGTCATAATAATTTATTACAATTCACAAATTTGAAATTCGGAATTGCCATAAATGGAAAAAATTTTCCAAATTCGAATTTACCAAAAACAGAATAATTTCCCAGAAATTTCAATTTCCAAATTATTTTTTTTGGGGGGATGTTACACATACTAATACACATTGAACATAATTCCTATATGAAAAGAAGTCTACATTATGTTATTTCCCTTAAGTACTAAGGTTATGCTAACATTCATATATATATATATATGTGTGTGTGTGTGTGTGTGTGTGTGTATTATATTAGTCTTAGGAATTATGATCCTAAACTCTCCCCTAATCAATAATATTATGTACTTGCACGGAAGGGTAAATCTCATTTGACTTTCGAAATAAAGATCGTATACCATACATAATGTAATGGGGTCATGAGTATACACCATAGTGAATGTTATTGGCTTAACATAAGGTATTTGAAATTACTTTTCATGGCCAAAGTCATCGAATGAATCCATTGTAGTTAATGGTTGGGTAAATATCTTCCAGCCACCATCGACATAAAGGTTTTGGTTAATAAAACTCCACCCTAACAATTCGTTTAAATCTACCTAAATTGAACGATGCCTCAATTGAACGATGTACTAACTGAACTGATAGCAGTTAGAGTTAAATGTTTCCAGTTGGTCCTGTCATCAAGGAAATTCTCTTTACCTTGTATTCCTTTAATGTGAAAGGAAAGGTTATTTTCAAACATGAGTTAAGCCTCTGAACCGACCATTAATGGAGGTCGTGTGCATGCAAAAAATGATGGTTATCACCTTACCCCTCGTCCAATATGATCGCACAAAATCTACCCCATCACATGACTAGAGCCTCCCTTCATACCATCAACATTTACTCTGCATAGTAAGAAATATTTAGGGTTAGATGGGTCTCTTTCATCATTCATGAAGTTTTCCAAAATAAATCTGCATTTGTTTCCCAGAGAGGGGGAAATTGGTAGCTTGGAGGTTTTTATCTCGTGGGAGCAGGAATCCCTACCCAAACTCCCTGGTAAGTTCATGATGTTCATGTATCTTTACAAAGTTGGATGGAACACTCGATTTTCGTTACAGTGGAAGAAACCTTTTACTAAAAATTTTATTACGATTTTTAGTAATAGTTTTCCTATGGTTGTTTTTCCTCTCGTAACCCCTTGGAATATTCTCACTTATGGGCAGGTAGTCTTCACTCGTGCTTGATTCCAAACCCTTTCAAAACCTTCTCGGTACCCCTCTTTTGTTCCAGTACATACACTCTCGCACAAACATTTTAGCGGGGTTACGTATTTGCACTTGCTTAAGGGTTTTTCTTTGTCCCTCTATTCGTTTTATAGATTACTCTTACCCTTATGTGTTGTTACCTAGTTTCGAGCCCCTGTGATACCATGCGAGAGTATTAGTCCAGAATAAAATTCTGATAGGGTAGAACCCATGCTGAGTAAAGATGTTATAAAGCGTTTTTCATTCGGTGGATTCTAACAGGCCACCAGCTAGCTCTTACGACTGTAATGTTTTAAAAGGACTTGTCATATTTTTCATTCAGTACGTAATATAAAGTGGGTATCCTGTGTCCCGAATGATTCCTTAAGGAATACCCTGTAGAATGAAATATTTGAGTCTATGGAAAATCTTGGTTTAAGATATTTGTAACGAACCTCCTCGTTACGACAACAACTCAAACAACGGGTGAATTTCTTTTTGTTTTAAAAGTGTGTGCACGCGTGTAGGAGGGGTAACAGACACACTGGACTCTACATCACCACTCGACGACTAAAAAGATGCAACGAATATGATCACAACAAGAAGACGCAAGGCGCACGACAAGTAATTGCAAGCAAACACTACCCAAGATCAAGGTGCCCCACAATATCTTCAGCAATAAACGACATACTGGGTTGGGTACCGTACAAACCCAGAAGGAAGAATCCGTAGTAGTAGGTCTTACTATTTCTACACAGGAAAGCAGGGCGTTTAATCTTAGTTCTCTGCTCCGGAGAGAGAGAAGGTCAGCTAGGCTCCTGGCCGACTGCTCAGGAAGAAACTAGTAATCCCCTTAGGTGTGTCGCAAGAGTGGAAACCCTACCTTTAAAGGGCCCGAGACTCTTGATACGGAACCGGATTCTTGACGCAAGGAAACACACAGACCTACATACTAAGGCTACTGAAGGCGTCCACCTCCCTCCCGACACCAGCAAACCATGCAAGGTAATACCACCAAGTACTACAAAATCCGGGACAATCAGGGCCTCTACAGGAGACGCAAGTAAGGAGGATTCCAATCTCGACCAACCACTATTGAGACCCGACGACCTCATTCAAGATCAAATTCTCCGTTAGTTATCATTAACCGATGAAGACATTATCATAAGGTAAAAACCAATAACCTCAACCCCCATTATTTAGTTATAAGGTCATTTTGCACTAGTTCAAGGACAAAAAATAATCACAAGCGCATTGCATTTTTCGGTTAATCGCCATAATTGAGCAACGATATCATTACCATACATTAGAATAACCTAACAAATATTTGCATTTCAATTTAGACCTTATCATTAACCTTCAATTTAACTAGTAATAACCTTGCCATTTAAACATCCTCGCGAACATTCTATTAAACAAATATTAACATTTCAATTCAACCATCTTCATTAACATTGCAAATTAAAACAATTATTATTATTGCAATTTAACAAGTATTACCATTGCAATTAAGAAAATATTAATATTGCATTCTAAGATTCATCATTAGCATTTCAATTTAAACAATATTAACGTTTCCATTAACAAGTATAATCATTGCAAATTAAACCAATGTTGACATTGCTAATCAACCATCTTCATTAACAATGCAAACTAAAACAAATATTATTAATGCAGTTTTAACAAGTGTTATCATTGAAATTAAGCAAATATTAATATTGCATTCTAAGATTCATCATTAGAATTTCAATTTTAACAATATTAGCGTTGCCATTAGCAAGTATAATCATGCAAATTAAACAAATATTGACCTGGCAAATCAACCATCGTCATTAACATTGCAAATTAAAGAACGTATTATTATTGCAGTCGAAACACAAATTCCCGTTGCTACTCAACCAATAATCCCATACCCTACAGTAACCTCACGACAAATCAAGGACAATGATATCCATAATTGAAAAAGGGAATATGAAGAAAGGTCATTTAATATTAATTTGCATCAACCCATTGTACACGTATTGCATCATATTACAAGATGTATACATATAAATATATATAAGTATATTGTTGCCCCCCTTTTTCTTTCTTAAAGGGCTTTCAACACTTACTAAGGATTATATATAACCTACTAACACATATTTTAGAAGGTAAACACTTTAGTTTCAATTTAATTACTTAGTGGGTCCTAAAGTAAAATATTTATTAATATAACAATCTCATTTACAATACAGCTAATCTAGGGACCTGTACCCTTTTGGATTTCCAAAAACCAAAGGTTGAAATAGTGAGATCAGGTGATCTGGACGAGAATAATAAAAGTCTATACCACGTATGAGAGTGGCAGACCTGTTAACAAAAGGTTTCGGTGAGTGAGTTATTGTTGCACAAGTGTTGGAAATTTATGAAGAAAGTTCTGGTTTTCAGGGAAAATATGGCATTGGTCCCACGGTGGTCGAATGAATTCCCTTGCCTAGGAAATCCCTGCGCACTGGCAACACAATCGTGATTAGTGAAGGATCGGTTCAGAAATTTTTCCAACGGTCAAATAGAGGGCGCGTAAGGGTTAGACATCGACGAATCAAGAGCTGGCAAGCCATAACCATAAATTCGCCTTGAAAAACCACAGCCATGACTGCCGAGACATCTAGGTCACCACGCTAGTCAGATAGCTATCAGAAAGGGTGAGGAAGGGAATTAACGCCGACAAAGATTTTAAATCCATCACGCCGTTTGGGTTTTCTTTTCAATCCGGGAGACTAATATTTGTGAATAAATATATCACAATTATTATAAGTCAGGTTCTTCCTGAAATGGATGGCTGACCTAAAACCTCAATAAACATTACCTATAGATACCTATAACAGTATCTTACACAACACAGAACTCAATACCATTAGATAAAAACGACCTTATGCTATACACCGGAATTGTGTTCAGGGGGAAAAACAGCTTGAATAATGAGTTTCTGAATACCTCAAGACACAAAAAAATTATACACAAGGACCCTTCACGTTTTCCAGATTATACCACTGATTTATATCTGCGTGTTAGTATGATTCGACATTCGAAAAGGGAACGGATCCAGGTACATTACAGTGAGCGGCAGCATAAAAAAAGAACGAAATGACAGCATTATCACAACCATTAATCCACCCAACGAGATATAAACAAAATGTATCTAGATTTCCCAGCTCCACGTTCGAGGAGGAATCTCGGTTGCATCTACCTCTTCAGTCACAGACAAACATTTAAACAAACCCTGTAAGGCTGAGAGATACTTAATCCCGTAATCCCTCAAATGCACAATCTCAAAATCTGTGAAGGTATTTCCAGACTCTTAAAAACTATTCTTTATTATACCTGTCGCCCACGGCATGGTATAGAGTATTCTATATGTAATTGACTGTGTAATGGTTAAGTTGTTGAGCATAAATTTAGGATCCTTTCGAAAGTTTAAATTTATGAGTTTTTGAAAGTAACTGTTGGATTTATGTATATTATATCCAATA
>SNQJ01S0224640.1:14774-29149 GCA_010110895.2 Picea sitchensis | reverse complement strand
CTCCTTGATCCTTTGAAATGCTTCCGCACATTTCTCGGTCTACACAAACTTGTTTTTCTTCTTATGAAATTTCGTAATCAAATTTTTTATCTTCGAAGAACCCTCGACGAACCGTCGATAATATCCTGCTAAACCCATGAAGCTATTCACTTCCGAGACATTCATTGTCGCATGCCACTCCACAATAGCCTCTAACTTCTCTAGATCCACAACGATTTCTTTGCCGAAGATGACATTCCCTAAGCAATGAATCCTCGATAGCTTTGTGACCGCTTCCCGTAAATTTTTCTCTGAGAACACTATAGCACCAAGCATAAAAGATCATCTTGATATTTAGTCATGTGAGAAAATATCAAAATGTCATCAAGCAATACTTGACAGTAGTCAAGAAGAGTCTCCATGACCCATCCCTCTTTCATATGAAATTAACAGGAGAACTCCAAGGCGATACACTTGGACGTATAAGTCCTAGGTCCAACAACTTCTTCAGTTGCACTTTCAACTCCTATAACTCAAGGGTCGACATCTGATAAGACTTTCTTGTCATCAGTTCATTTCAAGGTTTTAGGTCGATGGTAATTTCCATATTGGCTTCGAGTGGCACACCTGGTAATTCTTTTAGGAATCACGTCCACAAATTCTCATACTACCGGAAGGTCTTCTAATCCTTTCACCACTCCCTTGACATTCAGCTCTAAGTATGCATATAACTTGCATCCTTGCACATACTCTCTTGTATCTATAGGGAACAAATGAACCTTGGGGATGCTCCCCATTTTGTTCCTACAATCACACTTATCTTCCCTTTATCGTCAATCCAACTTAACCGCCTAATATTATAGTTGAGTATCACATCATGCGATTCCCACCAGTCCATACTGATCATGTCATCATAAGATCTTAATATTGTGACGTAGGTCAGACTTCATTACACTATCCCCAGGTTAAAGCGACAGTTCATACCCCTTCCTCCAACCATCCAGTTGGTACCCTCGTCCTTTCGAATGCCCTTACCCAAATCCCTTCAACGTGGTACTAGAATTAGAGATCTTCATAGCACTGGGGTCTAACAAATACTAAACGTTTGTTTGGCGAAGGCACCTGACTCCTCGATCATAGTGAATTGGTACTCGGCCTGGCAGTTATTTACTAATGTCATGAATCCTATGGGCCTTACCCATGTCCTCTATGGTAGTGTGTCCTGTTGACTCGACCTCTCTAGCCCTTTCAACTGGACAACCTTACTGTTAAGGTGATACTCCACATGTCCATCACCCACCTCTAGTCCAATACTCCTGGTGCCAAAATAGAATCTATTGGCCCACCAACATAAGATCTTGGTCTGTATTACTGACAAGACTAAACAATGGCTTCTAGCGGTGTTGTCACGGATGCGGTGGTTCCCTATAGGGAGTCCTATGTTGAGGAACCTATCGTCAAGGTGTCATGAACAAGGGTCCTATAGACGTATCTTGATACCAATAGGTATGGTTTGGACGACTTCTAATGCTGCTATGCACTAGATGTTTTCAGTCCAGACGGTCTTGTAGGAGTCTTGCGTAGACTCCCGCGGTCAATTCTTCCTTATCTAAGAGGCCTACTGGACTACATCATGCAACATATGAGGAATTTAGATCCTCCCCTTTACATGAAAGTTGGAATTAAGGCTGGTCACAAACTTGTTGATCTCCAGCTTCTTCATGTTCAGATGCGGGGCATATCAAAGTAGCTCCATAAATCTGGTCTCATAATCTGACACCATACGACCACCCTATCGTAAGGAACTGAAATCATCGAGATGGTGATCAATGAATTCCTATGAAAATTAATTCTACCAGAACAGTTCCCCTAACACGGCTTCGATGGCCATGTTTAGTTGAGGTAGGAGCATCTTCCTCCATAGAAGAGCACTCCCCTTTAGCTGAATACCACCTATGCAGACCTTCGTGCTGGAGATCAAAATCGTGAAGCACATCGCCTAGATTTCCAATCATGCCTCGACAAATGAGCCGTTTGTGGCACTCGTGGACTCGGTAACTTAACCCTCTTGATTTTTCTATGAAAGCTACTTGTACTAGCTAGGGTGTGTTGTGGACCCTAAGGGGTATAGGCACCCTATCCTTATCTCAGTACAAACAGTTATTCAAGGCCTCTAACATTTCCCTAGAAGGACCTTGTCAGACCCAATGCATCTCGCACGACAATCCGCTCGTGCTCAAGACTTGTGCTTCTCCTTGGGGGTTGGACTCCTCTGGCATAGGTGCTACTGGAGGAGTCGGGCCTCTTCCCCTGGTACCACGTCATGAATTTTTGCGACGTCCTCTAGCCATGATTAACGCATGGACAGGTTAATATTTCAATTAGCGTTGAGTATTAATCAAGGTCTTAATTCAGTGGAAGATGTTGCGATCTACATTCGTAGGGGTCAACCTCACTCTGATACCATATGTAATGACCCCACTGATATGACAACCAAACGACGTACAACAAGATTTTTTTTTCTTTTAAAGATGTGCTAGGAAAATTTAAACATGATAATAGATATTCAACATCGTCGACACATCAATCACCTAAATTCAACACAATTATCATTAAATATGAGGTTCAAGGAAGAATGGAAAAGCAATCACATGCCACTAAATTAAGGTGCACACGTCAATATTATTACTTAACATGTCATGCATCATTAAAAATCATGGCGTAAGTGAGCTAACAACTTGATCATTCAAAATTCAAGTAAGAACCCAAGACAAGACGCGATGTAATAAACTATGTCTTATTTTGAAAGCGCAAGGCATTTAATTTCTAGCATTAACACGTCAATGCCATTACGGCGCACAAGAAGAGACTACACCCATGACCCTCCATACACATCAGGGCATCAATATAAATTTCTCAATGCGTGCATGAATTAACTTTTAAAACATTAATCCATCAGCATAAAATAATTAATGCGCCTGAGAATCATCTTCTAAAACAAAAACTCATTAACATAAAATAATCTATGTGCCTGTGAGAAGTATTTACCCAACAACAAATCAAGACGCAAGAGTTATCGAGTTTAATATGCAAGGCACAATATAATACAATTAATGAATCATTCAAAAGTCAACTTTGTTTAACCACACAAGAATAAACAAGTGTAAACAACATTCATCCACAAGATCCATAGCGCAAGAGTGTTCATTCACTTTTTTTTTCCATTGTGCAAAGAGTATCTAATCACCCAACCAGTCATGCCTTATTAATCCTAATTCAAGGCAAATGTAATTTAATCAAAGACCGGTCAACAATCCCCTAGAAAGGTCCCATATTCCTTAAGTGAAGCATGAGGAGGTTAAACTCGCTTACCACCGTATTTAAATCTCCATGTGAAAACCCGAGGGTTTAACCATTAAATTAAACTTTTTAAGGTGCCAGACATCTTTTAGTAATTAGAAGGTCAATAACTTCAGTTGGATGTATCCGTTCAATGACCTAAGGATAATCCGCAAATTAAGTGATTAAGGTAGGGCTCGTACCACTTGCCTATCCTAACACAAGGATTCAGGGAGGTCACCTCAAGACAAGGAGAAGTAGTTTTAATCTAAGGTGCAAGCATAGATAAAGGCTAGAAGGAACTCATCTATCCCATACTATAGTAGTGAGGCTTTCATTGAAAACTCTTTTATTGCATAGATAAAGGCTAGAAGGAACTCATCTATCCCATACTAACTATAGTAGTGAGGCTTTCATTGAAGACTCTTTTATTGCATAGATAAAGGCTAGAAGGAACTCATCTATCCCATACTATAGTAGTGAGTCTTTCATTGAAGACTCTTGTATTGGGTTATAAGGAGGGAGGATAGCCATTCATAAATGAATGCACCTTACCAAGGGAATTACTATAAGTTGTCATCCTTACTACCGTTTAAAGACCAACAACTAAAGCCTCCCCTTCCCACATCCTTTAGGAAAGGAATAGTACAAGGGGTAGCCCCCTTTTTCTTCTAGAAGGGAAAAGGTTAAAAAATTATAAATCCTTAAGCCAAGAGTGTAGGAGAAATAGTTGCAACGCTTACTCAATCCTAGGTTACATAGAGGTTACAAGCCAAGGAGTAGCATAAACCACATAGAAAAAGGGGTGCGAGATACTACTCATTAAGAGGATCTATAATTCATAAAATAAAATAAAATAAAATAAATGAAGGAACCAACGAATAACAACCCTAACTATGTGAAACAGACTAAGTAGCTTGGTTAAAGGCGAGAAATACTATGCTTGGAATCCGAAGGAGAAGGGACGACATTCCAGGTAAGCCCGCATTCGGCCAGCAAGGTTCACACCAGTAAGGAGTGGGAGGTTCTTGTGGCATTCTAGTGCCGGGGTTGATGGACGTCTGGTTTTGCCCCAGGGCATCTGGGAGGATAGGGGGGCGCACGTCTGTCTCTAGAAGTGGTTGTTCTAAGGTAATTCCCAGGTAGGCGGTCTAATCGTTCTAAGGTAAGTCTCATAAGGTAAGTAGTGAGCATTTTTCATTCTGAGGGAAGAAACCATGTTACCCGACAATGTGACTTTCGAGCTAACTAAAGGAGATTGGTCTGACTTTCCTTCTTCTCCTGAATAATCACGTACAGAAAGAATTCTAAGATGAGTTATGTATTTACAGCATGTACAAGCACGGATATGAGTTATCGAGGTTGGTGGAAGAATCTTAGGTACCTCCCATTGACATTGATCGGTAGTACTTTTCTCCTCCTAGATTGGCCAGCAGAGCGAATTTCTGGGATTCATAACTGTAATTCAAGTTCAAATAAATTAAAATAACATAAGGAATCAACATACAATGATGGAATTACTTGTGGAATATGTTAGTTCACATTACTTGCAGGAATTGAATCGGGATGAAGAGGATATCTTGATGTTGGGAAACTCTGGGAAACTACAGCTTCTCTCAACGTCGGTGTTATGAGAAGGATGAATATCCGCCTAGTGTCTTTTGATACAATACTTGTATATAGAACTAATTTATACACAGCTGATCGGAAAACCTTGTATAAGAATTGAAAACATAGTTTCATCTAACAGTAAACCGATGTTGATTTTTTTTTTTTTTTTTTCTTCCGCTGCAAACCCTAAGGAATGTACTATAAAGACTAGATACTAACCAACTTACATTAAAAGGATTGGAAGGATTTGTGCAAAGGTACTTCGAAAAAGAGCTTGCAATGATCCTTTGGGACCCACTCCATCCTTGATCTTGTGTGTAATATTTTGCTATACAAAGATGTGGTATTACGGTAAGAATAAATGCAGGCTTTCACTGCATCGTAGGGGCAGAGTAAAAGCCAAAAAAAAGGAAACATAGGGTTATGTGAATTTTGTGCAACATAGCATAACTCCTCGCTAGAATTGAACCGTGTCTCAAAAATAAGCGCAAGAAGAACCCTCTAGAGGTGCAGGAAATAACAAGACTGGTTATGGATAGATTTAACCATCCAATGCAGAGATAATAAAACCAATAGGCAGAGACAAAAAGTGCAGATTAAAACCAATAGAGGTTTTAAGAGATTTGAAAGGTGGACGAAATCTAACTAGGCTACCACAATCCATATAAATGTAAATCCACATAAAAAATTAAACTATTTACAATTGTGAAATTTAGACATGTGTACCTTAAGAGAAGGCGAAGGTTCCAATGTTGATGTGCCATGCTCATGCTCCGTCCAGCTCCTACTTTCCAACCACTAAGACCTCACTGGTACCTCCCAGCCAATGCTAGGGGTACTTTTCTTCCCCCTGATCCCCCAGAGCCTCAAAGGGGGCGCACACACAAACCAGAGAAATCTAGCTCCCATCTCTCCTCGCAAGGTCGAGCTACCACTCTCTAATCGAGCTCGGTATCCCAACTCCCATAAGAAAAATCATTCAAGAAAAAAATTCTAGCAACGTAACCTCACGCATACCATTCGTGATCCAATCCCTTCCTCTGACATTTCTTTTATAGATTTTTCTTAGTGAATTCTTTCCAAACGCACATTAAATTCATTTTTATTAATTTATTATTAGGAAAATTCTCCCCCGTACACTTGTCCTCTCATCCCTTAGTTGCACTAGAAATTTATTTAATTAAACAATTTAAAATGTCAATTTCTCTTACCCACCTAAAAGCGCTCCTAAAGATGCTCCTTGATGTCCCTTTATTCCCTTACATTTCCTTAATGACTGATGTCTTTCTTAAAAATTAGTTGAGTTTGAAATTAGAAAGTTCTCTAGACTAGATTCCCTTCTATCCACATTCCTTTTGTATTTAAGTTTCCCCTTTTGGGTCTAAGTTCTAAATTAGCAGATTTTGTACTTAGCCAACAATTAATCTTTTAAATAATTTGATCTTCCATTAAAAAATTTTAATTTAATTTTCACCCCCATTTTTTTTATTCCCCCCTTTATTACTTTCTTCATTAATTTTTATCTCTCACGACCTACTTAGATCCAGGCTTTAAATTCATTAGGCTCAACAAAAATTGTTTTTAAGGAAAAATTTATAATTATTAATATTTACTCATGCAACATTCATTTTAAGGCTCAACCAGGTACCAAGGAGACATAGTTTTCTAGGTACTTAGGTTCATTAACTCACGAGTGTCAAAAATTGTGATGTTCCCTTCAAGATGCACTACGTGCTCCAAGGGTGCCACTCTCCTTTTGACTGGTTTTGGTAGGCATCAAGCCCTTGGAGTCAATACTCCGTTAGGTGACCTTGTGGGAGACTAAGGGTCTTTAAGGAATAAGGACTCTGCCTTATTGTGCGGCCCTTAGAATCATCGTGAGCGACTGTCACAGTCTCCCCTCACGACATCATGGGTCTCTCGAACTAGGTAATCGTTAACCTACAGTTCGATCCATAGAGGGAGTGCTAGTAGGTTCTGGCAGGGATGTTGTCACACCCCTCCCTCAATATCTTTGGTTGTCATTCATGACCCCTTTCCTCAAAATGTGAGTCTGGTTAGCAAGATATTGTTAGCATGCATCCATCAATGAAAAATGTATGTGATCCATAATCAACATCATAATATACTAGTCATATGTCACATATGAAATAACAAAAATATGCAAACCATAAACAATCCACTCCCTAACTCAATCTGGAGTCCAAGGAGGTCCATCGATGCCATCGACATCCTCAATCGGTCAAGAGTCCTGCACACTCAAGACAAACTAGTCAATAACACTTGTCTATACATAATAACATAAGAGGATGTCATTATTGAAATGGATACTTGACACTAAGAGGGGCAGGTGAATCAGTGTCACAAAACTTTGGACAATTTTCAACTTTTCACAAATTAACTCAACAACACATATTTATTTTATTTCCTCAATCAATATATAAAAGAATAAATAATTTATTTATTTAAATAACTTGAATGAATACATAAGATCAATATTTGAATATCATCTTCAAACAATTATGAGAGACCCAACTCTTTGTTACAAGAACCAACATGTAGTTCTTAGATCCAACTGAGAAATGAAGAATCCAACCCTCATAACAAGTCCCAACTTGTTGATCTCAGATCCAACTGAAATGTGAGGAATCCAATCCTCATACAAGACCCAACTTGTAAATAGGCACCAACCTCATAGAATGAACCTTAATTCAATCCATTGTATATAAATATATATACTTCAATAAATTCAACTACTCTTCTTCTCACCATTCCTTCTTGTTTATATCATCTTCCAATTGGTGTGAATTTGAATCATTGTTTCTTTTGATATTTGAACTATTGTACCTTTTCATTTAAAATGATAATATTAATATTTAATTAATATCATTTTTCATTTTTATTCTCTATTCATAATGCTCATGAATTAACTCTATTTTAATCATTACTGTGTGTCGGTTCTTTTGTCTTCATGAGTTGATCACAGACATGGACCGACTCATCATATCGTTCTCATGCTTATGTTGTATTCTCTGTTCACCAACATATCACATTTGATCTCTTATTGATTCTCCGTATTGTTCTAGTGTTAACTCTCTATCGAGTTAAGTCTGTATGAGGTGCTTCCTTCAAACCATTTTCATATGATCATACACGCAAAACCATGGGCTTATTGTCTAATCGGAGTTCCCAACGCCTTATGGATTATGTGTTCGTAACCCATGACTGGGGGCTAGAACATAGTTCTTCAGATTTCGACTTTCAGTGATTTTTATTTGACAAACATCTAATCTTCCATAATTTTCAATTTCCTGAAATGGCTACCTCTCACACAGATTGATCCAATGGCTGGCATGATTCCCAGAACCAAATCAATAGACAGATTTGATCCTTACACTTATCCTTTCATTGCTTAATCTGACAGCTGGAACTTAATCGAGAATTGAGATGGATAACCACTATTTACTTTACGACTTTGTTCTTCATGCCTTTCAGTCTCTGTAAATATTCATATGACCTCCGACTATGATCAGACCTGTATCCAAAGGGTGCTTCGGAGATGCGGGCTTTAGGTGTTTTCACTATATGCTGCAACTAATTCTTCCGACCTCTGAGTCGGTGAATTCCAGGAAATGCGTGCTAACTCTTCTTCCTAGGCCCATCTCACATGTGAACTCGAGATATGACTCGGGGCTCAACTCTTGAGTGCTTTGCAACTTCGTGCGTATTGAAGTTTGAACTCAGATCCTTGAAATTTCTCTAAATCATGAATATGCAGATTCATTTATTTGTTTCCACATCGTTGCCTTTCAACCAACGACTAGGATCTCTTCATGGCTTTGGACTTCATAAATTCAACGCTCTCATGCGTTTTTTTCCTTTTCTCGGAGTGTGTGGATCTCTGTCATGTGCCCTTCTAGATTTTACATTCTAGAATCTCTCTGCACTTTGTGAAGTTTGAACTTAGATCCTCGCAATTTCTCCAAATCATGAATCCCTGAATCTATTTATCTGTTGCCACGTCCCCACCTTCTAACCAACGGTGAGGATCTCTCTGCAGCTTCGAACTTTGTAAATTCAATGCTCTCATGCATTCTTCTCCTTTTCTCGGATTGTGTGGATCTATGCCACCTGTCTCCCTAGACAATGGATGGCTCTGACTGGCTTCGGAACTTCGAGACTTTGTAAATCCACTTTCCTATGAAATGAGAAAGGGATAAAACCATGTTCTAGTCACCTGAATCAGACGGTTGTCAACCCTTTGCGCTTCAAATCCTATGCTTGGGACCTCTTCTTCTCCCTAACGCTCTCCTTAATCCTTCAAATCTCTCAATTCTCGAAGCTTCGAAGGAGCTCACTGCTAACCACCGTGCAACTTCTCTCAGATCGTTATTTCTCCTGAGCTTTAGAGTGGATTCCTCTGCAACTCGCGTTATGTCTTTCTGCATGACTACTCCCTTTTTTTTTTGGTTATTTTTTCCGTGACATGTGGGACTAACCTGTGGCTAAGAAACCGCGACTCAGGGGCATCTAAGCCATCAAAATCACCCATGGATCACACCCGGCTTGAGAAACACCAACCCTTAACATGGTTGTATTTTTTGTCCCCGCATGTTTCGAACCAATGACTTTAACATCACAGAGATCCTTAACAACAAACTCCGTCAATGAATTTCCTACACCTCGAGGACCTACACGACTACTCCTTAAAACTATCTCAATGAGCAATATTCTTTCTTGAATCCTTTGGAGTTTTTCTGTGGGATTTCAATTCTGACAACATTTCTACAATGCGCCCTTCCTACTAAGCTTTGATCTTTTCATACTATTTGACATTCTCTGCTAAATGTTATACTATTGACATCAAAGAAAATTTCATCGATGATAAATCAACAATAAAAATTCATCATAACAACTTATCATCACATCATAATGACATCGACCGTTGACATCAATGACAATATGTCCAACAATCTCCCCCTTTGTCACTGAGAGAAACACACTAATTTTATACACAAACTTCCTCCTGTGATGATGATTTTATCTATGAAATTACTCTCCCCCTTTGACATCAATGGAAAAGGGTTTCTCTCCTTATGATCAACCTCTGTCTGTCTGCATTTTGTTGACCAAAATATGAGCTTGGGTAACTCCCCCTACATTCATTCTATGCCTGCCATAATTGAATGACTCCCCCTATCAATAAGCTCTCTATGCCTTTGACTACACTCCCCCTTTGTTTCTGAAAGGGTATCTCTTCCTGATTAATTTTAAAACTCTTGGCATAATCGTTTGATTTTGTAGAACCCAATTTAAACTTCTTTTTGTATTTTTTTTCTTTGGCTACCAAATTATAACTTCATCATAATTTGATATTGTCATATATTCTTCTATAGGCACTTCCTTTTCTTGGGATTGATTTATTTCATATTGAATTTCACATTCTTTATTAGGACCTTAACCCATCATGTTCTTATTATTAATTTCTTCATTTTCATGTGTAATATCATCTTTCTTGCTTTCTCCTTCAGATTTTCTTCTCCATATCTTTCTATGAGATATTCCTTTTCTTGGATCTTCTCTTTCTAATTGTGTTTTTGGATATTTGTCATCTCCTTTCATCTTCCAACTTTTATTAGGTTTTGTCACTGACTTGAATGACTTATTCAAATATTGACTTTTTGAATTCTTGCAGTTTTGGGATTTGTGCCCAAACCTATCACAGTTGTAACATCTCATTGTATGGAAAAATTTTGTTTTGTGCCCAACAAAATTACATCTCCAACATCTAATTGAGTTTTTGTATTTTATTGTATATCCTTCCTCTAGTTTCTTGCAGTCCATTGCTTTATGGCCAAACCTTTGACAACAAAAGCAATAACCATTGAAGGTGTTTCCATTATTGATTTTATTTTGTCTTGAGAAATCTGTCATTTGATTTTCTTCTTCCTCTTTACTTCAATAGCTTCCTTCTTTACCAAATTTCATGACTTGTAATTGCTTTGTACTTGCACCTTTTCCTTTTACTAAGGATGATACTTAATCATGTTTGTAAATGGTGCTCCATTTGTTATTGTCTTCCTTCTTATTGTATCCAAGACCAGTTTTGTCATCAACTGATTTTTGTCTTTTCCAAATCTTATCTAGCATAGTTGAACTATTCTGGAAATTGACAATCTTATTTGTCATTTCATTCATCTTTTTGAGATTGATGATTTCCAATTCCAACATGTGGTAATATTTTTATTTCCTTGTTAACTGGATCTTTAGGTCTTCTTTACTTTATTTAATTCACTCAAGTTGAGTGTTTAGACTGTTAACTAATTCTTCTGATTCTTTTAGTACTTATTTTATTTGACTGTCATGTGTCTTTAATTCTTCCATCCCTTTTGTTATATTAGTAACTTTGGTTTTCAATATTTTGATCTCCTTTTCTTTGTCTTCTAGTTGAACTTTCTGTTCAAACTTTCCATGGTTAGACTGATCTAACTGTTGAAGTAGCAACATATCCTTTTGTTGGAGTTTCTCCAACTCTTCTAGAGTGCATGTAGTTGTGGACTCAAGATGATCAATAACATCCATAGTAACTTCAATATATAGATCATTTCTTGGTTCCATACTAATCACTTCAAATGTAGTTATAACATCAGTCTTAAAATCTAATAGGTTTTCTTTAGTGAATAATGAGGTATTCCTCAATTCCTTGATGAGGTTGTCTTCTTCATTGTTAACCGGGGTTTGCATCAAATTCTGCATTTCATCCTGATTAGAAATGTATTTGTCTGAATTATGTTCTTCAATATGATTGCAAGAATTCTGATACCAATTTTCCTTTTCTTTATCTTCTTCCTTATCTTGATAAGAATTTTGTTCTTCTGAGCTTTGTTCTTTATTCTGATAGGAATCCTCTTCATTAGAGTTGTTTTCCTTATTCTGACAGGAATCCTCTTTATATGAGTCTTGTTGTTCACTTTGATAGGATTTATCTTCTTCTTGTATTTCATTCTAATAACAATTTCTAGTTGGAGCCATAATTCTTTAACATATTTGTAACGTCTCATCTTTTCTTTGACTTGGTCTGACAATCCATCCTGGATTTTTTTTAAGGCGACTGAATTGTTTCTCCTTGCCTCCTTTGCAGTTTTGATTTTTGTCTTTGAAGTAGTTAAGTTCCGAGGCTTACTTACTACTAAATCCCAAACTCCAGATCGTCTTGAATTCATATAGCTTTTCATATTTTCCCTCCATGATGAATAATTTGTTCCATCAAATAAGGGAGATTTATTTGTGGAGATAACAGTTTGTCCACCTATTTCTTCTGAATCTACCTTCAGTGTTTAAAATGTGTTGAAGGAACCTTCTCTGATACCAATTGTTGAAATTGATACTTGACACTGAGAGGGGGGGTGAATCGGTGTCACAAAACTTTGGACGATTTTCCACTTTTCACAAATTAACTAAACAACAAATGTTTATTTTATTTTCTCAATCAATATATAAAAGAAAAAATATTTTATTTATTGAAATAACTTGAATGAATACATAATATCAATATTTGAATATCATCTTCAAACAATTATGAGAGACCCAAATATCTCTTACAAGACCTAGCTTGTAGTTCTCAGATCCAACTGAGAAATGAAGAATCCAACCCTCATAACAAGTCCCAACTTGTTGATCTTAGATCCAACTGAGATGTGAGGAATCCAAACCTCATACAAGACCTGGCTTGTAAATAGGAACCAACCTCATAGAATGAACCTTCATTCAATCCATTATATATAAATATATATACTTCAACAAATTCAACTACTCTTCTTCTCACCATTCCTTCTTGTTTATATAGTCTTCAAAGTGATGTGAATTTGAATCACTGTGTCTTTTGATATTTGAACCATTGTACATTTTCATTTAAAATGATAATATTAATCTTTAATTAATATCATTTTTCCTTTTTATTATTTATTCATAATGCTCATGAATTAACTCTCTTTTAATCATGATTGTGCATCGGTTCTTTTGTCCTCATGAGTTCATCACAGAAATGGATCGACTCATCATATCATTCTCATGCTTATGTTGCATTCTCTGTTCACCAATGTTGAAATAATGTAACGGCGAAGAGGATTCTTATTTTTATTGTTATTTTATTATTAGGATTAATCCCCATTGCAGATTAATCATGTCGGTAATTGTATAAGGACCAAATCCCCTTTTGCGGATTGGTCATCGGACAATTATAAAGGGCAGAATAAGAAGTCGGCCCCGACAGTTATTATTGAAGACCCATAATTAATTAAAGGTGGGTTTACCCACCCAAAGTGAGAGGTCGGCCCTACCAGTTAATCCCTCTCACACGTGCCAGTCTTGTATAAATAAGAGGCTAGCGCCTCACTTCTAACACACAACTCACTTGCTCATTTCTCTTATGAGGCAAGCTGCAATTACTAGAGAGAGGAGAAGAAGAGTGGCGCATCTCTTGGGGAGGAATATTTGTATTAGTTTGAGTTATCTCTTGAACATTGTATAAGCTATTTATGATAAGGAAGTTTTTGTTGGGTTTTCTTCCCCTAGAGGGTTTCCCAGGATAAATGTTGTGTCTCTTGTGAATGTGTATTTCTCAGTGATCTTGTTCTTATGACGCTCTTATTTATTGAAATGAAAATAACTATAATAATGGCATAAACATTAACATGGTATCAGAGCCAACCTAAAGAAAGCACAATTTGCAAGAGGAAAAACGTCACTACTGCAGCACCTGCAAATTAGGATTTTGAAAAAGTATCTCTTTTCAACTCCCTAAATATATAGAAAGTTGTGCCCTCCCCCCAGGATCAATTTGGCACCTAGAGTGTACCTTTTCAGTGGTTGTATCTCCCGGAAAGTGAAACCCTAGTTTCACAAAAGTACCAGAAGTACCAGAAAACCAGTACCAGAAGTACCAGAAGTACCAGAGTACCAGAAGTACCAGAAGCACAAGTCCATAAATCCACAGATCAGATTTGATGGGGTAAAAATTGGATTTTCTCATATCCGAGGACACCAGGCTACTCGCCGCAGCCAAGCGCACCTCCTGGTAAAGTCAAAATTTTATTTTGAGCATTTTCAATTTTTGGTTATTTTTGTTGTCGCAAGTACAAGATGTTTGCAAGCACAAAGCTTGTTGAGTAACTAGAAGGCATAGACAAATTCCATGCCTGGAAGTATAGGATCGGTCTGATCCTTGCAGAGAATGACCTATCAAGATTTATCAAAGAAGAAGTGGAGGAACCTAAAGATGCCGTAGAGAAAGCGAAGCATCAGAAGGACTCAATCAGGGCTCAAAGAATCATTGCAGATTCAATCAAAGACCACCTGATCCCGTATGTATCGTCCAAGAAAACTCTGAAGGAGATGTTTGATGCTCTAAGCAAACTATATGAAGGAAAGAACATCAATCGAAAGAT
>SNQJ01S0224640.1:0-14764 GCA_010110895.2 Picea sitchensis | reverse complement strand
GGATGTTGTTTCAGTTTGGGATCAACGATGATCTCGTGGCATAGTAGGAAGCAATCCAGTATTGCTCTCAGCACAATGGAAGTAGAGTACATTGCTGCATGTTTTTCTAGCTACGAAGATATATGGCTTCAAAAGTTGCTGACAGGCCTATTTGATTTGGAGATGAGAGAAACCACGATTCTATGTGACAATCAAAGATTCATAAAAATGATAGAGAATACTGTGTTCGACAACATGTTGAATCGCATAGAGATCCGCTATCATTTCTTTCGCGACATGGTACAGAGAGGAGCCTTGAAGCTCCAATACATTAGCACGGATGAACAGGTTGTTGACGTGTTGACTAAGCCTCTATCTCATGTAAAGTTTGAACACTTTCGAGATAATCTTGGTATTGTTCGAAAGGACCCTCCCTGAAAGGGGGAGTATATGTATTCCTTGCTTCTGACCTAGTTGTTAGACGTAAATCAAGATGAGTCATGTTTTTGACCTCGTTGTTAGACATAAAGCATGATGTTATGTGATCATTGCTTCTGACCTAGTTGTTAGACGTAAATCAAGATGAGTCATGCTTCTGACCTCGCTGTTAGACATAAAGCATGACATTGTATGATCCTTGCTTCTAACCTCACTGTTAGACGTAAAGCAAGATGAGTCATGCTTCTGACCTCGTTGTTGGACGTAAAGCATGATGTCGTGTGATCCTTGCTTCTGACCTAGTTGTTAGACGTAAAGCAAGATGATTCCTCGCTTCTAACCTCGTTGTTAGATGTAAAGCGATATGTTGATGTGTTCCTTGCTTCTGACCTCGTTGTTAGACGTAAAGCAAGATGAGTCATGCTTATGACCTAGTTGTTAGACATAAAGCATGACGTTGTGATTCCTCGCTTCTGACCTAGTTGTTAGACGTAAAGAGAGATGATGATATTCATTGCTTCTGACCTAGTTGTTAGACATGAAACAAGATGTGACTGACACTGAGCTACCATATTATCAGCTGTGACATTGAGCGAGTGTAGTACTGTGATGTGCCAGCCTAGTTCTATGATGAAGTATCATTTTATTGATATATATTGATGCAGATGATGATGGAATTCTTTCAAGAATGATGATGTTGTTGATGAAGAAAACTTTTGGTAACTCATAAATATGCTAGCCAATGTTTCAATATGATATTGATGATACTATCCTCCAGATGCCACTGATGATGTAGACCTCTCTCGCCTGATGCTGATGAAGAATACCCTTCTTGTTAAGGGGGAGTGTTGAAATAATGTAACTGCGAAGAGCATTCTTATTCTTATTGTTATTTTATTATTAGGATTAATCCCCATTGTGGATTAATCATGTCGGTAATTATATAAGGACCAAATCCCCTTTTGCGGATTGGTCATCAGACAATTATAAAGGGAAGATTAAGAAGTCTGCCCCAGCAGTTATTATTGAAGACCCATAATTAATTAAAGGTGGGTTTACCCACCCAGAGTGAGAGGTTGGCCCTGCCAGTTAAGCCCTCTCACACGTGCCAATATTGTATAAATAAGAGGCTAGTGCCTCACTTCTAACACACAAATCACTTGCTCATTTCTCTTATGAGGCAAGCTGCAATTACCAGAGAGAGGAGAAGAAGAGTGGCGCATCTCTTGGGGAGGAATATATGTATTAGTTTGAGTTATCTCTTGAACATTGTATAAGTTATTTATGATAAGGAAGTTTTTGTTGGTTTTCTTCCCCTAGAGGGTCTCCCAGGATAAATGTTGTGTCTCTTGTGAATGTGTATTTCTCAGTGATCTCGTTCTGATGATGCTCTTATTTATTGAAATGCAAAGAACTATAATAATGGCATAAACATTAACAACCAACACATTATATTTGATCTCTTATCGATTCTCTGTATTTTTCTGGTGTTAACTCTCTGTCAAATTAAGTCTGTATGAGGTGCTTCCTTCAAACCATTTTCATATGATCATATGCACAAAACCATGGGCTTATTGTCTAAGCGATTCTCCCAGCGTCTTATGGCTTATGTGTTCGTAACCCATGACTGGGGGCTAGAACCTAGTTCTTCGTATTTTGACTTTTGATGATTTTTCTTTGACAAACATCTAATCTTCCAGAGTTTTCAATTTCCCAAAATGTTTACCTCTCACATGGGTGGATCCAATGGCTGGCATGATTCCTAGAACCAAATCAACAAACATATTTGATCCTTACACTTATCCTTTCACTGCTTATTCCGATGACAAGGACTTAATCAAGCACTGAGATGGATAACGACTATTTACTTCATGACTTCGTGCTTCACGTCTTTCAGTATCTATCAATCTTTATATGACCTTTGACTATGATCAGGTGCCTATCCAAAGGGTGCTTCAGAGATGCAGGCTTCGGGTGTTTTCACTGTACGCTACGACCAATTATTCTAATCTTTGAATCGGGGAATTCAAGGAAATGGGTGCTAAATCCTCTTCCTAGGCCTATCTCACATGTGACCTCAGGCTATGACCTGTGGATCAACTCCTGAGTTCTTCACAACTTCGCGCTTCATGAAGTTTGAACTTATATCCTTGTAATTTCTCTGAATCACGAATCCGCTAATTTGTTTATATGTTGCCACGTCACCGCTATTGACACTCAGAACTGAAATGGGTTGCAACAAATCAATCCCGAGGAAACCTTGAACCACTTTGGATTAGAAGCTTCCCTCTTCCAACCCTAGAGGGATCTCTCG
The DNA here is from genome assembly GCA_010110895.2 of Picea sitchensis. Taxonomy (NCBI): domain Eukaryota; kingdom Viridiplantae; phylum Streptophyta; class Pinopsida; order Pinales; family Pinaceae; genus Picea; species Picea sitchensis. The sequence continues at coordinate 12,033 of SNQJ01S0224640.1, read as the reverse complement.
AAAAATGTCACAAGATAAATTGAAGTAAACGTGAAAACGATGGGCAGATTTATGGGTAAATGATGGTCTTGCATTTTTGGAGTTTGGGGGTTAAACTAGGGAAATGGTCCATTGGGCATGGAGTCAAATGAAAACCGAGAAAAAGAGACAATAGCAGAGATCAAATACTTGCAGAAAGTGAGGCAAAGTAAGTCTATCTTTCAGCGCTTTGATAAATCAAGATGCGGTAGCGGAAAGAAAAAGGAAAGGCCAATGTAGCAAAGGATATATGCAGCATTATGAAAGTGTAGGTTGGTCTTACACCACTGATAGCTGGTGTAGATGAAAGACATCAAACAATTACAGAAAACCCAAATCCATTCGTTATAGTAGTGGTCGTACTAAAGTATAACGAAGCACATCGGTTAGAAGAAAACAAAATGTAATGCAGTTGTGATGGATTAAGGAAGACATAAAGATATGGCAAAGACAATATCAACTATGAGTAAGGAACATCTATAATGAAATCTGAATAGATTTAACACAGCTGAAAAGAAGAAAAACATGCTGAAAGAAATCGACTGTGATGAATCTCACAGTCGCAAGCAAAAATCATCTTTATTACTCCATTAATGGCTTTACAAAATCTCAGCAATTACAATAGGAACCCTCTCCATAGAGGTTTCCCCCCAGTGCTGCTCTCATGCGCGTCCCCCCTTTGTTTCTGCTACATCTCCCTTCTTTAAAAAAAAAAAAAAATCTAAAACAAAACTCTTGGTGTCCTGGGAATCTGAAACGATTCCTCTTCGTGGAAAATTTTGACTGCCAGGTGTTCCGTCGTATGCTCTGCAGGCTACTCGAATCACTACCAATGGCTTTGAAAAATGGACAAAATGGTCCCTGCAGTTGTAACAGATTTCTCTCCATCACCAGAATCAGCAAGGACATGCCCAGATATTAGTAGAAGCCAATGAAGCTCCTCTAGAATACGAGTGTGATCCACTCGTACAACTCTGCTCTGATTAAGCAATGACCATATTTCAGAAAACGACATTGCAAGCAAAGGCATACTTTCACCAGGTGCAACACGTGCAATCAGAGCAAATACACTTAATGGCTCATCTCTAGTTGCAACAACAACTCGCAACTGTTCATTAGAATCTCCTTAGTCATAAGCAGATGTCGCAGCAGCTAATCAGCAAATGAAATCAGTGAAATACAGCTAGGAGAAAATGGTTAATTAAATTCTTCACCGAACAGTGCTTTTGGAGAATATTTAAATACCATCTACATTTACCAAGGACTATGATCTTAGCCACTGCATTCGGCTTTAACATATGAAGTTATAACAATTTTTTCTAAATTATCTTTGCATGGGCAAATTTTATCATGTTTTTCAAACTTTTTTCATTGTCCCCAAATTCAAACATAAACACAAGACTTTGACAATAATCCCTCACCATAATCGATGCTCAATAGTTCTACTCAACCATACAATTTATTCAGTTCTTCAGCAAAGGTCTTCTTTATAACTTCTCGCTTCAACTTAAGAGCTATTGTCACAAGACCCGTTTCTGGTGTCCATGGATCAGGAAGTAACTTGATCTTTGAAGGAATTTCAAATTTATCAAGCTTTGCACTCTTTCCATTGATGGTGAAATTTCCCCGCCCATAGTATTGGATGTGACCGAGAGGTCCTTTGATGTCTATGGAATCTTCCAGAGCTAAGCCCACCAGGTACTGTGACATGAGACCCTCTTCGGGGAAGTTGGGGTGGACGTTCTTGAAGTAGATCTTGATGAGAACCTCAAAGAATCTTACTTCATCATTTGAGCTCACGGGCGTGTAAGCCCTGATGCAAAGCTTCCCATTTGTGTCTGTAGACAGAAAAATATGCTTCCCAATTGGGAGCCCCAGTATTTGATCCTGGCTCGGCAGTGTGAATCTGAACAATCTCACGTCATGACTTACGATGGTATTGGAGATGAGCTTGCAAGAGATCTTTCGGTTCGGATTGACAGCCAAGGGTTTTGAAAACGCGACCTCGTTGTTTGGGGGAAATAAGTTGTTCTGTAGTAGTGTTTTTATGGCCCTCATTCCACCATGCAAGGAACTGTCCAGGGATGTATCCGAGCAAGATGAGTATCCATCCGTTGTGGTCACGAGCTCACCTATAATGTATTCCTCTAGCATGGCCTTGGCTTTCGTTGAGTTAATTATATCGAATTCCTTCGTGCAATCTGAACCAGCGTTGATGAGAATGTTGTCCACTCCACCTGGATGGTCTTTGAGAAACCTCGTACAATCGTAAACATGATGATGCACGATGATCCAACAAGAATCGGCCGCAGATGGAATAGCCAATTCGTCTGTCGTGGGCAGTATGATCTTAACATAGGATTCTTCCACTAAAGTCGAAATGGTAGCTATCGCATCCGGGGATTTTCAGAACACGCAAACAGATAATACATCGACAGCGGTAGCTTGAAAAAGGCGGTGAGTCCATCTCATGGATTCTCTTGCATGCACCTCCATGTTCTGCACCACTACTGACGAGCGCCTGCTGAATGGTAACGCCCCCGTTTTCACACGAAGGGTAACGTCCCAATCATTACATGAAGCCACCTGCCATAATATACTCTTTGGAAATATCAATGGCATCCACCTTTTGATACGCTTGTCAGATTTGCAACCTTTCAGGATAACAATATTAGACTCGTCTGAAATCAGCCCGTGCGACCATAAAAACTCATAAATTTTGAATTTTTGGACTCTGAACAGTTTGAACGAACTTCGGCTGATTTGGGCAAATTCTTGGCTGCCTCACAATATAGATCTCATCCCCTTTACTATTGTATGTATCCTAATTCCGATGCCACGTCCACAGGGCATATGTTTGATTCTTGCATTACTGGAGAAATTGGATCAATCGATCGATCAACAATGAGCAATTCACAAGTTTTCGTCTGTGAATAATTTGGTATTGTTGATTTGTATTTGACAAAGAGATCCCACAGTTCTACTGAAAGTTTGGTAGAAACCAACTCACGGAAAGTCATTGGCATTGTTGTATCTTTATCTGATTTGGGGGCACAATATCTAACTGTTGGGAATTCCTTCATAGATGCAAAAATAGTGGCAAGTCGGCAGGCCATGGTGTCAATGCAAAATTTATAATCTTGAGTTTTATCACTCTGCTCTGCAAATAGTTTCTCAAGTGCCCTCTCATTATCTGTAGGAAAACCCTGAGTATCAATAGCTAGGTACTCCAAATTCATCTCTCTCAAAGAAGATATTTTGGATAATAAACTTGTATCCTTTTTGATGAGTAGGATTAAGTCTCTTGAAATAGGTGAACTGAAGAACACATATGCCTTTTTGTATAACGGAGACCTTCCTGTCATGTCAGAAATGAACATATAAACATCAGATTTTTGTTATTATACCTGTTGAGGGAATTCACATATAAATACAGGTCGAGTATGAGCTGCTCCGGAAATCTTTTTCGTTTCCTTCAATGAAGGGATCCTTGGGAAACACAGTCAATTTTGATATCTGTTACAACACCTGCCTTCCAACCAATGGCTAGGATCTCTTTGCATCTTTGGGCTTCGTAAAGTCAACGATCTCCTACATTCTTCTCCTTTTCTCGGAGTGTGTGGATCTCTGCCACGTACCCTTCTGGATCTGATGGTCCAAAATCTCTCTACACTTCATGAAGTTTGAACTTAGATCCTCACAATTTCTCTGAATCATGAATCCATGAATTCATTTATATGTTTCCATGTCTCCACCTTCCAACCAACAACTAGGATCTCTTTGTGGCTTCAAACTTTGTAAATTTAACTCTCTCCCACATTCTTCTCCTTTTCTTGGAGTGTGTTGATCTCTTCCACCTGTCTCCCTGGACGATGGATGGTTCTGACTGGCTTTGGTAATTCGGGACTTCGTAAATACACTTTCCTATGAAATGAGAAAGTAATGAAACCCAGTGCTACTCACCTGGATCGGATGACTGTTGACTCTCTTCACTTTAGATTGTATTCTTGGGATCTCTTCTTCTCCCCAACTCTCTCCTTAATCCTTCAAATCTCTCGATTCATGAAGCTTAAAAGAATCTCTTTGCTAACCACTGTGCAACTTATATCATATCATTATTTCTCCTGAGATTTAGAGTGGATTCCTCTGCAACTCATGCTATGTCTTTATGCACGACTACTCCTTAAAACTATCTCAATGAGCATGATTCTTTCTTGAATCCTTTGGAGTTTTTTTGTGGGTATTTAGATTCCGACGACATTTCTACAATGCGCTCTTCCTATTGATCTTTGATCTCTGCATATTGTTTGACATTCTATGCTAACTATTATACTCTTGACATCAATGACAATTTCATCTATGATAAATCAATAATGACATTTCATCATAACAACTTATCATCACATCATAATGACATCGACTGTTGACATCAATGACAACATATCAATGAAAATATGTCCAACATTCATAATCTATAGTATCCTCATAAGAATCCATACGAGGAATAATTAATCATATAATAAACTGGATCACTTGCTGATGCAGGAGCATCACCAACAAAACACAAGCGAGAGACAACTGGGTGCACTAGAGCGTATTTTGAAATATTTTGAATTTCAAAGATGGCATAGTAATGTATTGTCTGGAAAACATTTCTAGTTATGAACAAATTTAATTATCAGAGGCTGAGCCATCGCATAATATCGATGGGGGTGGTGTGATTTTCTTTAATTTGAAGGATTGCAGTACAGATCTGGAGCTTTTGTTCTTGTTTGTCTGACTCAATATTTATTGTAATAAATGTTAAGTAGTTGAAATATTTTTTTTCGATAGGATAGTTGTAGAGTATCTGGAGGGAAAGACTCAAAGAGTCCATTTGTATAAAGCTTCGTATTGTTTCCAAGAAGAGGCTGGTGGGACTGTTGAATCTAGTGTGTCGATTACTAGTGTAAGCCAAGAGCCAGAAGATGCAGATAAGTAGTGTATGAACGTATGTGAAATTAAGTTGAATGAATATAGAAGAGGAATGTTGTCCCAAATGTGTGTTATTATTGTGTCTATCTAAATGAGTGAATGGTAGACATTTTATTCTATTTTATTCTTTGTTATTTCTTGTTCTTATATCTATGAATACATTTCCAGGGTTGAATGTATAAGTCACTTTGAAGGGTGAATCAGTTTCAATGGTTTCTCTTCATTGAGAGAGTGCAAGGAGTGCATAGTTTTCGCAAGGAGTGTGTGACCGAGTCTATTTCGACTCGTAAGCTCAAAAGAGATAGAGAGAAATTGTATGTGCAAGGAGTGCATCGATGTACTCAAGGAGTGCATGATAGAGTTTTTAGACTCGAAAGATCAAGGAGGAATAGCGTGATTTTAGTCACGGGAAAGAGAATCTATGGAGAGAAGTCACAAGGAGTGTGAAATCACCCACAGAGGAGTTGAGAGTGAAAGAGAACTTGTTGCAAGGTGTGCACAAGTCAAGATTTTGACTAAGTGTCTAATAAAGTGTTCAGAGGAACAAGATAAAGTCAGAGAAGTAAATCTCAGAAGGGAGAGCAGTGGAAACTCTTCAAAGAGAAAATTCCCTAGAGTTTCCCTAAAAGGTCAGCAGAAAAGATTCGTCCCGGAGGAAGACGAACGATTTCGAACCGTCCGATCTAGAGGAACCACACGGAGGTTAGCCGTAAGGTATTTCATCACTTTGTAGATCGGGAAATCTGCAAGGAATGTAAGTGTAGAGTCGCAAAGTCTGAACTCGTGATTTGATCTTAGTCATTGATCGCAGGGAGAGCACATGGAAGTGGATTAAGGAATCTGGAAGTCACAATTCGGGAAGCCAAAGGGAAAAAGACATGGAGTTTCATGAAATCGTGAAACCCAAACTATAGTGGGGCCAACAAATATGAGGAGATGCATGGCAGAAGACCGGAAGTTCAAGGAAGAGCACTTCGGGAAAAGTGCAAGGAAGAGATCAGGATATCCCTGAAGTATGAATTACGAAGAGATAGACCCATGGTCGTATATGTGGTCACTTGAGAGGAAGGGCTTGTGTATGTATAGTGGTTTTGGGTAACCGCAAAGACCCAAAGAGTCGCTCTGACTCGGTATTTCAAACGATCCAAGACCAGGAGGTCAAGCATGTCTTTGGAGGAAAGGGAGTTTGCGTCACTTGCACGCAAGTTTCCTCAAAGAATAAGTCACATCAGGTGCACGCAAGAGTGGTATGTTACAATCATCTTTGTTGTAACATCATAAAGGTTTGACTCCTCTCGAAAGTTCATTTTCATCAAGTGATGTAGGAAACAAAGAAACACATATGAAAGAGGAGTCAAAAAGGAATGTTGGTGATACCATTTCCTTGAATATTGGGACATTCAAATCTCCAAAGATGATTAAATTAGGTTCCCAACATTCTGATGAACAAAAAGAGAAATTCACGGAATTGTTCTGTGAGTTTCAAGATGTTTTTTTTCTGGTCATATGAGGATCTTCGTGGTTTTGATCCTACTCTCATACAACATACCATTCCTATAAAGGAAGGGGAAAAACCAGTTAGAAAAAGGAAAATTCCTATTAATCCTGCACTTGAAGCCACCATTAGGAAAGAATTGGAAATATTGTTGAAAGATCATATAATCTTTCCAATTAATTATTCTGAATAGGTTTCAAATTTGGTCTATGTTCGGAAAACTACCAGTCAGATCAGATTATGTGTCGATTTATGTGAATTAAATAGGGAAAGTGTAAAAGACTATTTTATGTTTCCTAATATGGAGATGATTTTACAATAGGTTGTGGGGTTTCAAATGATGTCCTTGATTGAAGTTTTTTTTGGATATAATCAAATCAAAGTAAAATAACTGATAAATATACAACCACATTTACCACATGTTGGGGCACATTTTCTTATGAACATATGCCCTTTGTATTATGTAATACAGGTTCCACCTTTCAAAGAGATATGCAAATAGATTTTGATAATATAATCGATAACTTTATCCAAGTTTATCTTGATGATTTGACTGTATATTCTAAAAATCGGTTGGATCATTTTGGTCATCATAAAAAAGTTGTCATGCGTTGCAGAAAATTTGGAATTTCTTTAAATCCTTCCAACTTTGTTTTCAGTTCATGAAGGGTAAGATTCTCAGTCACATTGTTTCAGGTTCAGGGATAAGTATAGATACCGAGAGGATTACTGTCATTCTAAACCTCCCTTCCCCCACCTCCAAGAAAGAAGTTCAAGATTTCATGGGTATGATTAATTTTTTTTATAAATTTGTTCTTGATTTTGTTGTCATGGTTAAACCAATCCATAATATTTTGAATAAATATCATTTGTTTTCTTGGAAATATGACGTCAAGAATGATTTCCTTAGGATTAATAAGGCAATCAGTTTCGTGTCAGTTTTTGCGAAACCAAATTTTGAGAAATATTTTATCATATATACCAATGCCAGTGAGGAAGCAATTTATACTATCCTCTTACAATGTCATGACCAAAACAATGAAAAACCCGTAGCTTACATGAGTGAAAGTCTGTCATAATACAAGATCAGATATTCTTATATTGAGAAACATGATTTATCTCTTGTCGAATCTATATAAAAATTTCTCCATTTTGTTTTGGAAAAACATATGCACGTAAAAGTCCCTTTTCCTGCTATCATGTTTCTACTTTCACAAACTTACCTTTCAAGAAATCTTTCCCATTGGCTTTTCAAAATTCAGGAGCGTGATTTGACAATTACGACTTCAAAAAAAATCAAGGGATGAGACTTATCCCTTCACTTAGCTCAACATCCTAAACCAAGTGAATAACTTGACGAACAAGGTAACCCTCTTTCAACGCTATTTTATATTGAAAATCAAAATATCTCTATATATGAGCATCCTTGGTATAAAACTTTGGTGTATTATTTGTAGTATCAAAGGTGTCCAGATGAGTTGGACCATCATCAGAGAAGGATAATCAACCTTGAAGCTACTAAGTATATCATTTTAGGAGACTCCTTGTTTAGAATATCTATTGATGGTTTGTTTCTCCGATGTGTAAATGATGATGAAGCACATAAATTATTACACGAGATCCATGGGTCATCAACATCTGTCATTCATATTGGTGGCCATTTATTTTCTAAATCTATTGCTTTTAAGATCATAATAAATGGTTACTATTGGCCTTTAATCTTTTTTTATTCCTATAAATTTGCAAGGTCCTGTGATAAATGCCAAAATTCTCTCGTAAACAACGTCTTTCTGCCATGCCTTTACAACCTGTCCTTCCAAATTTCCCTTTGTCCAAGTGGGGTCTAGAATTTATTGGTCCAATTAATACTTCATCCTCTATAGGGAATATCTTTATTTTGACAAGCACACATTACTTTACTAAGTGGGTTGAGGTTGTCCCTCTTAGACACGCATAAGATGAACAAGTAATTTCCTTTATAGAGACCAATATCTTTTCCATATTTGGCATTCCTTTAGAAATCATTACGGACAATGGTCCATCCTTCATTTCTACAAAAATGACCCAATTTCTGGCTAAATTAGGTGTCAAGAATTTCACCTCATCTACTTATTACCCTTAGGTAAATGGATAAGAGGAATATACTAATACGAATCTGGTCAGGATTATAAAGAAAATCATAGAAGACAAACCTTGCCAGTGGCACACACTTTTAACTTATTCTCTTTGGGAAGACCATACAACCACTAAAGCAAGTATAGGCTTTACTCCCTTTCATCTCATATACGGCCAAGAGGTTATTCTGCCTATTTAATTAGATATTTCTTCCTTATGGTTGATGTTACAGACTGAAGAATTAAATTCTTCTAATGTTTCCCAAAAAATAAATACATTGTTAGCCCTGGAAGAGCAAAGGAGTTTTTCCTTGGAAAATCTAAAAAGGAGGCAACAAATAGTGAAGAAGTATTTTAACAAATGAGAAAAGGTTGTCGAAATTAAGATTGATGACAAAATATTACTATAGGACTCCTTCCATGTTGAGAGAGGGAGACATTCTAAGTTCCAAAAGTTATGGCTAGGTCCTTTCAAAATCACTTCTATCCTTGGCACAAATTCATACCTTCTTAAAGACATGGATGAGAGATTGTTTTCTTACAGTACCAACCATTCCAACTTTAAACATTATGTGGAACCAACTTGATCATTGACTCTATTTTGTGTAAATATGATTGTTGTATACATTCTTTTTTTCTTATATTTTTCTTGTCACTTTGGTTTATTGAGGTTTATTTTCTGTTGTTTTTTTTGCATGGTCATCATAAATAAAGTTTGGATCATTTTTTCCACAATGATGTCATTCTGTAAGTATTGTTGATTAATGAAAAGAAGATAGAAACAATTGTTATGGTATCTTCCTTTTTAGAGATTGATGGAATAACGTTTTTACTTCAATATTGTTATAGTAAAGTTGGCTTTGTTTTCTTCCATTTTTCTACTATCCCTTTCTTCCCTCCATATTGAGATTCAAGAGCATATCAGAAGCATTCTCCTTCAATTTTTTAAAGTGTTATCATTTATGAACCTTATTGGTTGTTATGCATACAGGACCAATTACCCTCATAAGTCTCACTTTCCATAAGTTGTTCCCCGAAATACCATCTCATCATTTCCCTTAATCCATCATTTCCCCCCTGCTGCATAACTATTTTTCGAATAGTTTCAATCACCTATTTCTACTAGTTTGTGGAACCAAGCATTCTGAGTTCTAAATCTGTTGAAAAAGGATTTCACTATGGATTGGCCAGTTTTTTGACGCCCAGAAGTGCAACATAAAATTCATGCCTGGAAATGGGTTGCAATGCATATTACTTACATATATTTATTAATAATACTAAATAGGTGGGACCCTTGTTGAGAAATAATAAGAGAAATGTCTCTCCTTGTTGTTCTCATGATTACCTTATGAGAAATATTTTACAATTTGAGAATAAGGATGGAAACCCTTACCTGTTTTGATGTGCAATTAATGGATGTTGGGTGTGTTAGCAATTTGATTTTAAAAAGGAGAAAATGTTTATTTCATTAGACATTTTAGGTTATTCTTGCTACACCTAGATTTTGATATATTATTCAAACTCCAAGTATCGTCCACATGCAAATTATGGCATATTTGTTATATATATCGATGATTGATTATTATGTGTAATTGTAATACTCAACTAGCAAGGAATGTGTGACATGCTATTCTGGGTGCTAAGTATTTGAAGGATATATAATAACTATGAAATTCAAGTTGAAGACTGATTCGACTTTGATCTTGGAAATGATATGTGGCATTTGGATATTGATTGTTTAATGGTATGGTTATCCTCCATTAGCCATTTTTTTGATGCTAAGTAGTGTGATGAGCATATAATGTATTGGATACATATATCAACGTTGAGCCTGATTTTGGTATTAAAAACGTTTGTGACAAGTAGATAAAGTATGGTTAATATGAGTATTGGAGGCTAAGTATGATCCATAGTTGGTTGTGGTTGATGGAATTTAATGTGGAAAGAGGGGAACCGAAATGCATTTATTGCATGTTGTTCTTATCCTACCTCGAAGCCACCACCTTCATTATTCTCCACGCATTTGTTTTGGTTGATCTGGTTAGTTACACTTCCATTGTGCCTGGCCTTCGAGGAAAAATAATTGCACTCTGTTTATTTTTTTAGCATTCATATTACATGTATGGTCTTTTACCTCTTGATTCATGAATTTTTAGCTCTGCTCCAAATAAAATCTTTTTGTTGTCCCTTAGAGTTCGCATGCAGATTGTGTTTGTTTTCCAAAGTTTATAGTGGATTGTTTGTGGGAATTCTGGTTGTGTAAGATACATTTTGATTTGGGTTTCTTCCTATTGGAATTTAAGTGTTTAAACTAAAATTAACATTCAACATTATATTCTATTTGAGGTATATGGTCATATGGAACCTATAGAAAAGGTGGTATTATGGTTGTTGGAAAATGTCTGTGGGTGACTGTGTTTGGTTTCACTCAATTAATTTGACTAATTTTTAGGGATTGGTCCACAAAAAAAAAAAAAAAGTCATTTTTTTGTGATTATTGTATTGTACTCTCATTGCATATACACACTTTTGAAGTTTTTCAACCCTTTCGTATTATCCTTACCATTGTTTAAAACATTATGGGGCCCTTTGTATTGTCTTGTGGTCACTTTGGGAGGTTTGTGGAGAAGTTTTTTTATGGGAAGGAAAGTGTTTGTCTTTGCTTGCAACCATTCCTCAAGACCTATGCATATTTGTTTGCTTCAGGCCTTGTTTTTCCCATCCAATATATGGCCAAGTAAATAAATGCAAATCATTTTTATTTATAGTATCGACCCAATAGTGGGAAGATTGATTATATTCACAAATCGTGGATCTCTTATTGTTTACCCATGAGGAAATTCTCTCAAATTGAATTTGATGTGGGTTTGATGCTCACCATATTCATACTAGGGTTTCGAACCATACTGGTTTTTTCAGCTATTATTTATGGTTGCAATGTAAATTGTATGTGATGCACAGTTGAAAGGTTTTACGATTGTTTTCCTCTTAGCCTCTCATCCCAAGTTGATGCATTCTTGTTATGGTTACGACTGAGTCAAATTTCATTGTCGACAATCTCATGTAGAATAATTTACCATTTTAAAGGATATCTATGGTTTTAAAAATAAAAAAGAGAACAAAACTTGCAAGTTTGATGATCCTATAATTTTCCTTGATATTGGTATTGGGAAATTTAACGAAAATGTTGTCATATCGTGGATATTGTATGTTGAAGAGAAATTTTGTCTTCAAAAAAGAAATGTTGTGGATTCTGTGTATTGAAGTTTAAAAAGAATATTATGACACAAACATAAATTGGTAGGAGTTTTGTCATATAGTTTGTAAATAATTGGTGTTATAAGCAACACATATTTAAATTTTTTTTGGAAGATGATGATAATGATGATTTTTAAATTAATAAATGTTATTTATGGTAACATAACAATAATC
>SNQJ01S0224639.1:0-14764 GCA_010110895.2 Picea sitchensis | reverse complement strand
ATCAACTACTCATCAACTATGACTCATCAATATGTACCAACATCATCAACTATACACCTCATGTATGTGCCAACTCATCAACTACTTGTCTCAACCATGTACCCAACATGTACCTCAACCAAAAGCTCTCATCAATTTCATCATCCAAATCTGATTTGTAACTCTATAATAGACCTGGTGTATAAGATCACATACCTGCAAACCTTCCTTAACTTTAACAACATGAAACTAGCATTTTCATCAAACTTTACTTTAGTCTCACATGACTAATTTTGGATTAGTCAACAACCCTAACTTGAAATAATAATAACTATGTACATGTAATGAATAAAGATATAAAAATGCTACACAATGTTCTTTAGTGTCTTTTATGCAATTCCTCTAGACTTCACTACTTGGAACCTCCTAGAAAATGATTTATAGAAAATATGGCATACCTTGTTGAATTCTGGTTTATTCTAGAGAACGAACTTATAGAGCATGCCCCGAACGGATATATGTTGTATGGATATGAAAATTGTACACAAAATACTATAGACTATAATATAACCAATGCATTTTTTCTTACTGAATTTGGATCTTTTATGAAGAATTTATGACATTTTTACCTGAAACACATGTTTTATACTAGTTTAAGGACTAGCCACAAACCCTATTTTCCACGGCATGTAACACCAAAAATACAACGACCCACAAGCTGAAATTTATATCATAGCTACTTGGATATGTTTTCTCAATGGAATCCTAATTTCATGGTCTGAATCATTCTATAAAAAAATTTATTGCGAAAATGGTGAGATGACCTGTAAATAACATACCTTAGAAAGCACCATCAAAAGACTTTATCCTCCCAAGAATTTTGGCCTTCTTTACTTCACCTTCCCTTTGAAATTCAGCGTAGATATCCTTTGGTTACCTCATTCATCTATATATATTCAATATGCTCAAGTGTGATTAAAATGAGAGATCCTTTCGTCTTATATATACTTTCATGTATCTTCCTCAAGGGGTTACCTTTTAACCATCTTAACCCACTTCTAACCACTTGTCAACTTAGTAATTTCTCCATTAAATTTATTATTTAAATAACTTATTTTGTATTCACTTTGAATTCTAGTACACTCATCACTTCACCTTATTATTTACCTTCTAAAATCTCTTAAACCACTTTGACTACTTTGACCTTTTAAGGCTTCTACATGACTCATGAGGGTTTTCCAACTTCACATGGCCATAACTCTCTAATCGTGAGGATTTATGTGACATTCCACATACCATTAGAAATGGCATAACATGTACTATCCATATAGAATATTCTTACCTACATATATCAAAACTAATACCATTATCCATCAAACAAACTTGGTTACATTACCCAAACCTTTCTCCAACTTCACATGGACATAACTCTCTAACCGTGAGGAGTTATGTGATATGTACTATCCATATGAATATTCTTACCTACATATATCAAAATCCAATACCATTATCCATCAAACAAACTTGGTTACATTACCCAAACCTTTCTCCAACTTCACATGACATAACTCTTCTAACCGTGAGGAGTTATAGGACGCTCCACATACCAATCGAAATGGCATGACATGTAATATCCACGATAGCTGTTCTACCTGAAAATATATCAAAACTCATACCATTATCCATCAAACAAACTTGGGTCCATTACCCAAACCATCGTATAACGGATTCTTTATTCAAGGGTTGACATCAATGTGACAACTGCCTCTAACTAATCAATAATATCCCCCTTTGGGATTTATGGAAAACCTCTGATGAAATATTGAAGTCAGATCACTCATGCCCCCTTTACCTTTATGTTTTCATTTACCTTTGCATTGATAAATCTCTCCCTTTGTCATCAATGGAAAAGGTATCTTCCATTCTGGTTTCCCTAACTTAAATTTCCTTGGGGATACTCCCCTCGACTGAAATGTTCCTGAAACTAAACTTCCAACCCTTGTCCTCTTTATGAAGCCTTGTAAAATATAAGACATATAAGATAAGCATTCAAAAGCATTCATTGAGTAGAAATAAATCCGAAATTTCGTGTAGATACTCCAAAGGATTCTCGAATTGGTTTTGTAAAGATGTATGCACTCATTCTTTTGTTCCCACATATTCAACTCGGGATTTTATTCTTTGTAACTTGTTCCCTTAGAAATTTATACTTGATTGGAACGTGCTTAATCTTGGAGTGCATCAACTGTTCTTTGAGATAACATGGTGCTTGTATTATCACAATATATTGAATGGGATCATCATACTAACCCTGTATATCTAGGATTTTGCTTGATCCATAGAACCCGCGGTACAACATCTTGTTGATGAAATATGTCATGCCTCGCTTGTAGATAAGGATATTGATGATTGCTTTTCTTAGCCATGATACTAAAGACTCCACCTAAGTAGAACATTGCCCACCGGTGCTTTGCTCCACATCAATGCAACCTAAATCTAACTGTGACATGTCTAGGAAATAAGTGATAAATCCTTTCCTTTGATACCATAATCCAAACTCTTATGTTCCTTTGAGGTATCCGAAAATCCTCTTACTTACTAATAATACATGTGATTCCTTTTGTGTTGCTTAAAATCATGCCACCTATCCAACTCACCAGACATATCTGGTCTGGATGTTTTAACATATAGTAAGCTACCAATCATTGACACCTATATTTCTTTTGGTCCAGACTTTGAATCATCATATTTGCTCAACTTGCAACCGGGGTTTGCATAGGAGTGGTAACTAGTTTGCAATCTTTCACTCCGAACCTCTTTAGCATTCCTTGGATATACTTAGTTTGAGAAATAAAAATTCCTTGGTTTCTTTGACATATCCGAAGACCCAAAAAGAAGGATATTTTCCCCAAGTAATGAAATTTCAAATTATTATGCATATCCTTCACAAATTCCCCGCTTAACCTCGGCTAGTACTTCCAAAACAATATCATCAACATAAATTTCACCACAAAATACTAACTTGATTTACCTTGATATAGAGAGGTTGTTAATGTGCTTCCTTTCCATAGTTCAGTTTTGCCACTTGTTTCTAAGCATTACTTGTTTTGAATGTGAACTTTGTATGCATTGCATGTGTCCAAAAATATCTCTCAATTTGGAATCCATTAGTAGCATTGTTCGATCCATTTCATGTGTAATTATCATGCATTATGATAATGCTCATTTGTCTTTGAACCACTCTCTCCGAACAAATTTTGAACCAATCTATGAATCCATTTTCTCGTCCACTATCATATATCTTTCAAAACCTACTAAGTGTTCTTACTAATCCATCTCTAATCCATACTTTCCAAGACTCTATTGTTAATTGTCCATAATGTTGACCCATTTATCACTATACTATCATGAAGTTCCTGATTAATCTATCAAATTGTACACTTGCTAATTGACTGCTCTGAATCTATCTACTCAAAATCTGCAAGCTGCTTGAAGGATGGTTCTTGGTCCGGTATAGCTATCGCATAGACTTCCTCTATCTAATATTCATATTACCTAGGAGTCTCTAGTCGGATGGCTCTCTAACAATTCCCTGCTCGATGTGTATTCATCATCATCTTCACTCTAGATCGCCATCATATTCATTGGTAGATTCATTATCTCTCCAGATATTACTTCTTTCTCTGTCTGGGGATTCATCTTTCACTGCAATGCTTTAAAGTACAATCTCTTGAACCTCGCTCCTTATTTAACTATCCTTCCTTCCTTTCATTTATTTTCCAAACCTTTCTCAGATTCCACATCTTTTTTTTTTTTCTCCTCAAATTTTTCTTCATCTCGCTTTATTTCCAATCTTGTAATCTTTGGTACCTCATCTTTGTTCACTTTGTTCTTCTTGTTTTCTTATCCATATACTTTCTTATATATGATATCAATGTTCCCTTTCATGGAAGTAGCTCGATCATGCTTCTACAATCCATGGCTATGTGTCCATAGTTATGACATTTGTAACACTCAATGCCACGTGCCCACACAAGCACTTCTCTCTTGAACATTTCTTTTACAATCTAATCCGAACCTTTGTCCAAAATTAGTACAATAAAACAATGACCATGTAAGAAATTTATATACTTGGGAGTGAATGATATTCCTTTTGGTCCAGTCCTTCTAAATTCCTACCTTGAATGATCATGATCATGATTGAAGCTTTGTTTTTTGCTATCGGACTAATCGATAGGTGCTGACACTAATCGATCTCCCCTAGATCCACCTAGATCTAGAACAAACACACTAGAACATGACGCTTCCTTGTTGTAGATATTGAATTTACTAACTAAAGAGGGATGGGTGTCATACCGTTTAAATGTCGTTTCCTATCGCTATCGCCATCCTAGCTCTTCTCCAACACTCATACAATGATGGACTCTTGCAAAAGAACGAACTAACCAAAGTGATAGCAATAGCATAAACTCAATATAAACCTATGTATGTGATCAAGGAATCATAATAATAATAACACAAGATTTATAGGAAAGGATTATATTACCGTATCATATTAAATGTGAAAGAGAGATTACAACCATGGCCTTTGATGTCGTAAGGTCCCTTCAATTGTCCTTCGTTCCCCAAACACTTATTGCTCCAAGGATTTTGAGACCATATATTTGATAGCTACCACAATCTATCTTGACAAAGAAAATCTCAAAGCCACTTAACCAAGCTAACAATCCTAAGCCAAAAAAGCTAACAAAGCTCAAGAACCTCTTCTCCATGAGAGATCCTCCTTTTATAAGTTGAAGAGGATAAGGTGAGGAGGTTAGGATGATCCCACTAAATCAAGGAAAGTGAGTAAGATCCAACCATTCCTTGGATGCCACCTCACCATAGAAGCTCCTCCATCTAGAAGATTCGAGAAAAAGATCATTTTCCCATGTGTAAGCATTCTATCACCCTGCCTATATAGCAACCTCACAGAACCTCTCGCGAACCCGGGCTTGGCGAGGAAACTCATGGAGAATTATGCATTCTCACACCGCCCCATAGTGCAACCCAGGAACTCTTGGCTGTGGTTTTTACTTAGGAAATGCAACTTCTCGTGAAAAGTTCTTCCTCTTCGTGAACTCGTGCCACTAACCCTCTCAAGGTACTGATATAGGTTTACATCATTAATGGTCATAGAGATGACAAAAATAATATGTACCGTGAGACTCTAAAGTATGAAGTTAGAACAGAGTGATAGATGAAATACTTTTCGAGTGTGTGTAGGGAATAAGGAACAAAATTTTAAACCTCACAACAAACAAGGAAATACAAGACAATAATATATCATCACTGGTAGTATCTTCACTCAGAATACAAATGACTCAGCATAAATGTTGATACGAAGATCCATGTCAAGTAAGAGATGTCATGGCCACCAAACATACAATAACGTGGATCCACGATATGACTCAAATATGAACATAGCCACCAAAATACATTGTGGATCTATGTGTTAAAGACTCAAATTTGAACATAGCCACTGCATTGTGGATATATGCAATAGTACAATCCAATTCAACTTAACCTTAGATCTATCGTACATCCGTGGTCTTCCTCCGGCCTAATTTATAGTGCGTAAATCTAACCATGCTAATACATGTGTTGAATTCAACATAGAAACCACTTGATTACCCCACATTAGTACCGCTAACAAGTACAGGAAATTCCATTAATGTCAATGACTTCTAAGGTACTCGTACAATCCAATGAATGTGAATCAATGAGTCGAGGTCAAACACTCGACGTAATCTCCGATCTCAAGGTCAATAATGAAAACCCACCGGCCAGCAAGGAAACCTCGGCCATTGAGGCATGCAAGTTCCATAAGTACCAATTAGTTTCAAGCTCCAATTCCCTCGGATAATGAGTTGAAGTTGACAGAAAAAGACTCATTGGCCAGAGGGCCTTAATGTATCCCACATCAATGACTCGAAACAAGTAAACAATATTTGAAGTAGATAGAGTAACAAGTGATTCGACTCCACTGTGGATGGTCTAATTTAATAGAAGGCTTAAGGACCTGTAGAAATGGCCTTCGACGCAGAGAAGGCTTTTCGGTTGAACATCTTTGAACATATTGATGACACGACAACTTCTTGGAAACACTAACTCAACAAACAGGGATCACAGACCAATTGGTAATCCTATAGGAGTATGACTCATATGCGAAAGGGTGTCATGTTCAAAAGTGACCTTCCACGTATACGTGTTTAGATACATTTCTTTCCCAATTATTCCCCCACCATTCCGAAGAAAAATTTCATTTTTACTTGTGTTTGAGAGGATAACATATGAGTTTCAGGGTCGTAAGCTCATCCTTCCTGACGCAGTCCCCGTATGTTTAACTAACCCTAGGAAGGAGTGGTCAACCCGCATGGCCCGCCGATGTTTGCTCTTAACGAGTCCAAAGATAGAAAACTCAAGGTTTTTCATGATATATAGAGTCTGAAAAACACTTAAAAGAGAACTCCTCAGTTCCTTTTTTCATAAAGTAGTCCGATGAGACCAAAAAAAAGACAAACCATCACTCAACAAACGCTTTCTTCAAATACTTTAATGAGTATGAAAAGAACAAGGTCACAATCTTTCATGTTTAGAGAGTTCCAAAAGAGCTTAAAGGAACCTGTGGGTTCCTCTTCGTGATAACCTTTACGAGTCCCAAAAAGTGATAAAGGCCTTGCTACATTCTCTCATTGATTTTACTTAGAAAGATGAGAAAGAATAAAGAATAAGTTCTCTAGAATCCTATTCTCGCTGCATTTAATGGTGCTACGAGAAAGCTAACAAAGACTAGCTCTATTTGCTTTCATTTTACGCAAAGAAGATTTAAAAAACAAACTATGCTTGGGATAGACTAATCTTTTTACACAAGCTTAAAAACTAAACAAACCATGCTTGGACCTAGTTTCATTTTTACACAAGCTTGAACCATAGGAACCATGCTTGAGGTAGTCGGTTTCATTTTTACACAAGCTTGAACCATAGAAAACTATGCTTGACTTCCCAATGCATAACACAACGATGGTTGGTACTTAGCCCCCAAATTTAGAAACTAGTTAGTGGCTCTTAATTTCAAAGATGAAGTCCAGAGGTATTGAAGTATTAGTTCCCCAAGCTTCTACTTCATTGAACAAAAGCATGGGAGGAAACAGCTTCAAATACCAGATGAAGGACTTGACTCCAAATAGAGAGGGGAAAACTATTTCATTTTTAACGACCTTGACACATGAAAAAAACTATTCTCAAATCCTCTGTTTCATTTCGTTGCCTCAGACTAAAAAACTTTCCTCGAAAGTGGTTTCCATTTTTAACGAGCTTCGTTCGAAAACTATGCCTCAAGTCCGTTTCATTTTCTAACAATCTTGACTCAAGAAAATAACTATGCTCATACTCCTCTATTTCATTTTTTAAATCCAGGTTGCCTCAGATGCAAAACTATCCTCTAAACTCTCTTGATCATGGATTCCAAGAGGAAAAATGTCTAATGGCACCATGTCAAGGGACAAAACTCTCACCATGGCTTCCCAAGAGGTCTTCACCGAAGGAAGAAATACACTGAAGGACACCATGTCAGGGTCACATAGGGAGTAAATATATCAGCCTAACAACCCCTATCGTAAGATATCACCATGTCGCATCGGATCTAAGTCATCAGAATTTGAAACCATGGGTGACAACACCACATAAATGACCTGTAGTGATATTGTTCCAGACATAAGAACGATTTAGGGAGGCAATCTAGTTGTGGTCAATGAATGAAAGTTGATCAACAAATACAACACGCCCATCATGAGGAAAGATATGACATTTAAAAAGAGTGGACACAATAGCTTCTATGGCATAGACATACCTCTCCCAAGGAGCAAAGAAAAAATCCAAGGGCTCTTGGACTACCAAGACAATAAAGTTATTTTTCCCTCCCAAAGTTACGTGAAACTAAGGAAGGGTCCCTAAAGGTTGATTGGTTCTTCGTTTAAAGCTAATGCATTCTACTGCACCAAAGGTAAGTGGAGACAACCTAAATCTTGCTAAGCAATAGAGGAAAAATACTAATAGATCTTAACCTTCATCTATCAACGCTTGAGGAACGTCATCACAAACCTCGCCTATAATCTGAAAGGAATGTAAGAGGGAAGACGAGGTCCGCCAGTTAGCACACCCCAATCAAAACTAATGGCCTCATTACTTGGAGGTCCCATGGAGAAGGTGGAATAGCCCCCGCATGGCGTAGAAGTCAGATCAACAAGAAAAACGGGCGATTCCGGGTTTACTTCGTGAGAGTAGGATCGATGATGGATCAAATCCACCACTTTGGTTTCATTCTCCAGGGAAGAATACGATGGGTGGAGATGGATCATCACAATTGGTTCCACCTCCGGGGGAGTGGGATTGATCGAGGAAGGTGTTGGATCAACCACTTTGTCAATTGGTTCAACTAAGGACGGGACCAAATTGACGACATGATCAACCGTGATTGACCTGTGAAGGGACTGGAGTGATCATACCATCAACTATTGGAGGGTTGAGAGAAATCTTATGGTAAGTAGTTGGAAGTTGAGGATGTGAAATAATCATGTCTTCAATTTAGAGGCTTCGTCCATACAAGCAAGCAAGGTGAGTGAGATGACTCCCTGCATAACATGCACCTGAACTTGACTCCTACTCTTCCCAACTGTATCGTGACTAGTTGACGGGGATTCGTTAGCATGTTGTTTAGAGGCTAACTATTACGGTTTGCGAGGGTGTGTAGACCATGCTTCAATAACCTTGTATAGACTAGGGAAATCCTTAAGAATAAGGACACTTTACAAATCCTAGAAGGGTACTTGGGCTTATGGGTTGTTTTGGGTGATCTGACATCATCAACACTTCCATCATGATTATTAGTAACTGGTTGTTTCCAACATGTTTGACAGTTGGTGGAATTTTGATCCTTGCTTTTAATCTTCTTCTTCTCTTCTTATTCACTGTGTTACTAGCCTTTAACTTTCTACCCAAATCTAAAAGATGAAACAGAAGGAGAGATTGCAAGTGAAGAAGGAGAAGAAGAACTTCATCAAGAAGAAGGTGAAGGATCAACATGAGGTTGATGCTATTGGGAAGTGATTGTGATCAAGCACTAATCAGATTGGGATTACCTCGAGTGGAAAAACCACAACTAACTAATAGTGAGACCGAAGGCTTAAAGTAGCCATGGAGGAGGACCGATGTCGCTAGAAGGAAAAAAAAAGGTTCCCCCGGAGGATGGGTTTCTTCATTGGTCATTTCGGTAACTGATGCCATTAAATAAATCGAACCTAGAGTCCTGCTAGGAAAACAAACAAGACATCGCCAAAAATCTAAAGAAAGGTAACAACAAAACCTTCACAATGAACACACTAGTTGGTGATGAAACCAACATCGCGTGAACAATGTAAGAAAGCGGGACATAGAGCTGCGGAAAAGTTACGGCGATGACCTTCTTAATGGATTTACACCCTTGTGCAAGCTCCCCCACATAATCGCGGGTATACCCTCCGAGGAGCCTCGAGTATTTCAATAACATTCCATCTCCGTGTAATCGTAGTGGAAGGATCCTCCACCACTTCGTAAAGAACCTAGAGAGATAGGCCACTAAGCTCACCACAAAAACCAGAGAGCCTTGGGGAACATTCGTCAGTCCGATCCACAAGCAAAGGCATGGTATCTAGCCCGAAATCAACTTGAAAGGTTTCCACACATCATTGTGGGTGTCTACCGTTTAATTCCCCATAATACGAATCTCTACACCAAGACCAACAAAGTAGGGCAAGTAACTCTGCCAGTCTCGCATGACCCTTTCATGATTGACCCTTGTGTTAGAAGGGCTCTGTGACAAAATGTAGTAAGTGGGATTTAACTCTCTCTATCACAATATACTATGTTTGTTTGCGCTTTGGAAAGTTATCTTTCACAATCATTCCAAAGCCCCACCACTAATCTGGTCGGTGGTTTGCTACTAGAAAAGATAATAATGTCTAATAAATTTTAATAAGCGCTTTATTTTATGGTCAGTTTGTTACTCAAAAAAAAAGGAATATACATGGACAATATGGTGTTTTGGACCAACTCGGAAAATTATGCAAAGATATGAAGATGCAATCTTTCTCTCATTTCGATGAAAGCCATGCTACAAGAAGGAGAAAACATTTATTATTCATATGCACAATGTCCCAAAATATATTAAACTCATCAATATCAATATCCTCAAGAAATGAGAAAGGTACCGTATACCAATGCATGATGAGAAAAAGGTATTGTACACCAAATGAGAAAAGGTACTATACACCAAAAGAAAGAAATTAAATCTTTTGTTTCAAAAATTTCACTAAAAGCACAATGAACTATCTTTGAAACAAAGAAACCCAAACTAAAAGTTCTTTAAAGTTTAACCATTCAAAAGAAATCTGATCTTTCCCTAAACAATTTTAAATAAAACACATGCTTTGTAATTGAAAAGACACTCAAAGTAAGAGACTAACTTCTTCAAAACCAAACAAAGCAAATATGGATAAAAGAAACTCAAAGAATGTCAAGAAGACCGTAAAATGTATCAATATAGGCTCCAAAGTTCAATCTCAAATTGCTCAGCAAAACTGCATCAAAATGCGACAAGACCCAATCCAAAAAATTACAAACAAGTTCACAGTCGACAGCTATTACGCTATGTAGAATCAAAGATTCTCGCAGCTAAACAAAGGTTGGATCAGGAGGGTTTGCACTGACTTAACACTGGTGTGAACTCGCCAGTAAGTTTCTCGCTTTGACCAATAAAGGTACAAAGGCGAGAATGCCTCAAACAAGAATTTTTGAAAGGACTAAGTTTGAGGAACTTTCAAATCCAGAGAGTCCTGATGGATCTCCCATAGACTCATAGACTAGAAAACAAGCAATCAACCAAGGGAAACTAAAATCCAACTAGAAAACACCAATCCCTGGAGTCGCTAATTTTGTTATCTGACTAATCAATAGGTGCGATTAATTAACCGATCTCCTAGATCCACCTAGATCTAGAACAAAACACACCGTAACATGACGCTTCCTTAAGTTTTAGATATTGAATTTACTAACTAAAGAGGGATGAGTGATATTGCTTTTAAATGTCGCTTCCTCTCGTCATCGCCATTCTAGCTCCATTCCAACACTCTCACAATGATGATCTTGTAAAAGAACGTAACCAACCAAAGTGATAGCAATAGCATAAACTCAATATAAACCTATGTATGTGATCAAGGAATCATACAATAAAGCACAACAAGCTTTTATGTGAAAGAATCATATTACTGCATCATATTAAATGTGAAAGAGAGATTACAACCATGGGCCTTGATGTCGAAGGTCCCTTCCAACTATCCTTCATTCCCCACACACTTCTTGCCGATTTGAGACTATGAATTGGATAGCTACTCACAGTCTATCTTGACAAGGAAAAATTCAAAGCCACTCTAACCAAGCTAACAATTCCCAAGCCAAAAAGATAACAAAGCTCAAGAACCCCTTTCCATGAGAGCTCCTCTCCTTTATAAGTTGAAGAGTAAGGTGAGGGAGGTTGGGATGATCCCACTAAATCATGAAAAAGCGGTAAGATCCAAACCATTCTGATGCCACCTCACCATAGAAGTTTCTCCTTTCTAGGTAAGATTCGAGAAATGGTCGCTTTTCCTTCCCATCGCAAGCATTCTCAAGCACTCATTTATGTTTTTCCCACGTGTAAGCATTCTCGCACCCTGCCTATAGAGAAATCTGTGAACCTCTCGCAACCCAACTATGGTGCAACCTGTGAGAATTAGGCATTCTCACACCTTGCCTATAGTGCAACCTGCGAACTTCCTCTTTTACAGGGTTTTTACTAGGGAAAATGCAACTTATTTTCTCAGGAAAAGTTCTTCTCCCTTCTCTCTTCAGGAACTCAAGCCACTGACCCCTCTGAAGGTAACATATAGGTTTACATCATTAACGTTCATAGGGATGACGAAAATAATGTGTAACAGCTTGAACACAGATGGTCTTCTTGAAGATGTATATTCAATAGTTTTCATAGATTTTGGTTGACCATGATTCCTTCCTTTGAGTACTTCTGCATAACTCTTTCTATTTTCTTCATTCTTCTTTTCTAGCAACCTAGAGTGCTTCTCTTCATTCTTTGTAACTGATGTGGATGTTTTTGTCTCTTCAATGTTCTTTTTGAGCTTGACAATTTTACTTCTGACAACTTCTTCTTCAAGCTTCTCAACCTCTTCTTCTTTCTTTAATATCTAAGACTTCATGACTTCGGTTGTTCTCTTCGCTTCTTCAAGCTGAATTTTTAATGTGATTATTTATTCTTCAAGTACTTTCTCTTATTAACCAAACTCTGACTCAAGCTAGTTTAGATCATTATTTCTTTCCTTAAGATGATCTGTCAATATCTTCTCTCTCATTTCTGCTTCTCCCTTCTATGCTGCTATGTTGGATTCCAAACACTATTTTTAATATTCAAGATTTTCTTTGATCTTTCTAGCTTCTTCTAGCTAAGTTCTTAAGTTCTCGATGACTTGTTGGGCTTCTTAAAAAATAGTGAACACTTTCCTTTTGTTTCATCAATTCTTTCTTGAGTGACTTGTTTTATTCTCTTAGTTCATCTAAAGCACTAATCAATTATGCCTCATAATTGTCTTCTTTTTCAATTTGTTTTTTTGTCTCATTTCCTTCATGGAATTCTATTTCATGATGTCTGCATTTTTCACAATTAAAGAAAAACAACATACCTTTGTTGATTATTTACTCTTCATCTTATGAATCTATTTGACATGGTGAACATATTTCTTCTTTATCTATACCTGCATCTTCTTTGGCATTTTTTGAATCCGTGATGGGTGAAGAATATATGTCATGTAACTTATCCCAAAGTTCTTTGGATGATGAACATTTACCAACCTTTTCTCTTACTGGATTAGGTAATCCTTCCCAACTGAAATCCATTGCTATTTTTTTATTCTTCTTCAATTCCTTCTTGGTTGCATTCTTTGCCCTTTTTGAACTATCATATCCTATAACAACTAATAGCCAAATATAATTCCCTTGTGCCTGTAAAAATGCTTTCGTCTTTATTTTCCACATCTCATACTTTAAACCATTCTCATAACAATCTATGATCTCCTTCCAGTGGTTAAACTGTTTCCTGAAGGAACCTGCTCTTATACCAATTGTTGGATTATTGAGAGGGGGGGTGAGTCAGTAATAGAGAAATTCAATCCTTTTTAACCACAATATGCAAGTGTTATATAAATGTAGCAATACCATCCAATAGATGTAGAGTAAATAACAAATGAACAAATGATCAATCATACGCATACATAGTACACCAGTGTTTTTATGTGGAAACCCAAAGTGGGAGAAAACCACAGAATGTTTTTTCTTATATGTATTTAAGAATTACATTCACTGGAAGCACCAACTTCCTTTGTTTTCCAGCTGTAACTCGAAGGAATCTCCAACTTGCCAATTCTTTGGCTACAATTAGAAGGAGGCTACGGCCCCCTATGTTCTCTAGCTAAAATCGTAAGGTGGCTACAACCACCTTTCCTTTCCCTGTCCAACTGCCCTAACATAGAAGTAGAATGATGGAACCACTATCACACTATCACTGTGAGATATACTGTTATAAACCTGTACCAATCAACTTGCACCAAACAACCTGTAACAATAACCTGAACCATGCATCAACCTGTACCTCAACCTGTAATCAACATGTACCATAAACAAGTGTATCAATCATGCACCAACCTGTACCAAAACCTGTAATCAACATGTACCATAAACAAGTGCATCAATCGTGCACCAAACCTGTACAAATAACATGTCACAACAACCTGTCCAAACAACCTATCACAACAACCTGTCTCATCAATATTATCAACCAAATCATATCTACTCATCAATATCAATCACCAAGAGAAATCTCAAATATGTGCATCAACCAAGCATAAAACAACAACTCATAATCATCACCAAGATCAATATGTGCTTCTAATAATATACCAATACAAGTATGTTGCATCATCCATAAACCATGTGTCAACAATACTATTAACAAGTGCCTCCAACCATGTACCAAGTATGTACCAATCATGTATCAACTACTCATCAACTATGACTCATCAAGATGTACCAACATTATCAACTATACACCTTGGGTATGTGTGTACTCATCAACTACTTGTCTCAACCATGTACCCAACATGTACCTCAACCAAAATTCCTCATCAATTTCATAATCCAACTATGATTTGTAACTCTGTAATAGACCTGGTGTATAAGATCACATACTTGCAAACCTTCCTTAATTTTAACAACAAGCGACTAGCATTTTCA
This sequence comes from Picea sitchensis, assembly GCA_010110895.2. Lineage (NCBI taxonomy): Eukaryota > Viridiplantae > Streptophyta > Pinopsida > Pinales > Pinaceae > Picea > Picea sitchensis. The sequence goes on along the minus strand of SNQJ01S0224639.1, from coordinate 373 downwards.
TCTAACTTTACTTTAGTCTCACATGACTAATTTTGGATTACTCAACAACCCTAACTTGAAATAATCATAACTATGTACCTGTAACGAATAAATATCTAAAAATGGTACACAATTTTCTTCAGTGTCTTTTATGAAATTCCTCCAAACTTCACTACTTAGAACCTCTCAGAAAGGAGTTATAGAAAAAATGGCATTCCTTGTTGAATTGTGGCTTATTCTAGAGAGTGAACTTGTAGAGCGTGCCCCGCAAGGAATATTTGTTGTATGGATCTGAAAATTGTACATAGAATACTAAAGACTATAATCTAACCAATACATTTGTTCCTACTAAATTTAGATCTGGTATGAATAATTTATGACGTTTTTACCCGAA
>SNQJ01S0224638.1:0-14764 GCA_010110895.2 Picea sitchensis | reverse complement strand
ATGTTATGATTATGTGTTGCATGACTGCTGGGAGGGGGGATGTGCTAAAAGAGACCATGATGGCTAATGAGAGGTGGTGGAAGGGACCTGAAATGGTTGCATTAAATTCCACTGAACCAATACCATATTGGTTTTTACTTTCTCAAAGACCAAAGAAACTCTCTAACCCTGGAATGAATTACCTACTAGGATGGTAGGTGGTGATGCTCCTCAAGAGTTAATGAGGGGATGGGGGCGAATCGCCCATCTGTAGAAGCTCTCAGACCTGACCACGAATGGGGGAATTCACGCCACACACAATCTTGTAGAAACAAACAAGAAAGGAAGTGTGGGAAAACATAGAGAAGAGAACATGCGCGACAGGGATCGCCGAAGAGAACCAGAAGAAACTCAGGAAATACGGGGAGTTATGAATAACAGAGGAGGAGACTAATCTTCGTCCTTGACTTCCATTGAGCTGGAAGTAGGAGACTGAATCTCAAGCATCTTGGTCTAGCTTGGGCGTGGCTAGTGGTAAATCCATTTGGAGTCATTGAGCCTACAGTTGGGTGGAAATGTGGACCCCTCTCAGCAGTCGCGTCACACCTGGTGTTTCTGATAAGTGTTTATATCTCGTATATTGAATTGAATATCATGGAATAATGCTCATGTTTATACGCTCATAAATGGTTTCGGTATAGAAGTTTTTGCCTTATGTTTTGATTGGAAATAATGGATACATCCTGATACTTATATGACCATAATCGGTTTATGTATAGAATGAATAAGTTTAGAATATGAGTCTATTCCCTTGAGATTTGTCCCATCTACTTGACTCTCGCTATGTCCTGGTTTGATTTCCCGAAGGCACCTCCTCCCGGGAAGTTTCCTCGCATTCTAGAGCCAGAGTGAGTTCCTTGAAAAGACTATCGTTATAGTAAACCCACAATTTTACTTTACCCCTGTCAGAGAGTTCATAGCTCGACGAATTAAGAAGGCTTTTTAGTCAGGTCACCAAGCCTAGGGATAATTACCCAAGAACCCTCTAAAGGATCATGTGATATGAGTCTGGAAACCTTGTACAAGAAAGAGTATTTCTCTTAGGTTTCAACGTTTTGGCACCCGGGAAACCAAAGGGAAAGACCCCTTGTCTTCGCTAGTCATGAAATCTCGGTATATGAAACCGCGAATTGGTTTAGCGTGAATAGGTTTTGATGTTTCAGCACCTGAGAAACCAAAGGGAAATACCCCTTGTCTTCGCCAATCACAAAATCCCGGTATGAAACCTCGAATCGGTTTAGCGTGAATAGGTTTCGGCATTTTGGCACCTAGGAAACCAAAGGGAAAGACCCCTTGTCTTCGCCAGTTATGAAATCCCAGTGTACGAAGCCCCAAATCAGTTTAGCGTGAACAGGTTTTGGTGTTTCGGCACCCAGGAAACTAAAGGGCAAGACCCCTCGTTTTCACCAGTCACGAAATCCCAGTATACGAAACCCTGGATCGGTTTAGCGTTAATAGGTTTCGGCGTTTCGACACCCGGGAAACCAAAGGGAAAGACCCCTTGTTTTCACTAGTCATGAAAAATTGGTATACAAAACCCCGAATCGATTTAGCGTGAATAGGTTTCAGCGTTTCGGCACCCGGGAAACCAAAGGGCAAGATCCCTTGTCTTCGCCAGTGGCGAAATCCCAATATACGAAACCCCAAATCAGTATAGCATGAATAGGTTTCAACCTTTTGGCACCTGGGAAACCAAAGGGAAAGACCCCTCATTTTTGCAAGTCACAAAATCCCAGTACATGAAACCCCAATGCGCTCTGTGGATGAGCCCTAAGTCACCGGACAAGGTCTTGTGGTAGGAAGGAGGAGTCCTGAAAGGATTTGGACCATCCATTTGTAGAGAATGCGTGGCAAAGGTCTAAAGCCATCTGGGTTCTGGACATCGGAGGAATAGGAGTGAAGACCCCGCCATAAATCCTGAAAGTTAGAATGTTGGGATTTAATCTAGACCGATTGATCAAGCCGACAATCTGGACAATAGATCCAGATGATACCGGGCTTTCGGGTTTCAAGGATTGAAGGAACAAGGGTTCCTTGCAACAAAAATCTTGAAAGTATGTTCACAGAAGTGGTCACATGGAGGAGGATAAGGGAAGGGATGGTCTACTCTAGGCCCCATAGAAATTCGTGGATTCTGTCCCTCGAAGAAAAGACAAAAAGACGAAAAATCTAGGTTGTCATAGTGGGTGTTTGACAAATTGGTATCAGAGCATGGTTACAACACTTGGCCTGGTTGGGCTCATGGATGAGTTGTGCAGAAAATCCATTTGAAGTACTCTTAAAGGGAGTAACTCTCTATCCTAACCCCCTTTATCAAAAGCTGAAGTTAAGAATGAAAATTCCTATTGTGTGTATGCATTTGAAAAAAAACAAAAATATGAATTATGCGCTGATTGTTAATGAATATAATGTTGACTAACAACAAGTGTTTTTCCTGCACAACAAGCAGATGATCAACCATGGGAAACTGCAGACGCATAGAATGGTGACGCACCACGAAGTGGGGGATGGCTCCCACTATAGAGACAAAGAGTCTAACGAAAGGAGAGCGATGGAGACCCCTCCATATCTAGCTGAGACTGTGAGGAGCCTCATGTTCGAACTACAATGCTACAAGGACGACAACGAGAGGTTGATAAAAGAGAAAGAAAAGCAAATGAAGATTAATGCAGTCTTGCTGCAGAGATTATCTAACATACAAAGACAATTGCAACATGGAGTTGGCACTAGTCACGCGGACCAACGACATACAAAGAGAAGTCGAATCCCACCTGGGATATGAAAACATGGTCTTTTAAGTGGCCACACTAGGAGGAGCACCTCGAGAAAGGTCCACCCCAGAGATAAGAGACAAGCGTCAGATGATTCCTCTGGAAAGGAAATTGGCGACTTGGAGGGATCTTCTAGTAGCAGAACTAGTTCTTATTTCCAAAGAAAATGAAACAAGCGAAATCATTCCAAAAGTCATAATCTCGAAGAATTCAAGAAGGCCAAACCACCCTCTTTCAAATGTGAAATAAATAAGGGAGAGGAAGTGGAGGCATGGCTGCTTGGACTAAAGAAATATTTCAGAGTCCATGACTTCTCGGAAAACTTGAAGGCCCAAGTAGCCACTTTCAACCTAAATGTGAAGGCTTCCATTTTGGCGGGAAGACCTTAAGAACATAAAAGGGATTCATGAAGAAGACCTATCTTGGGAACAGTTTGAGAAATACTTCAGGAAGAAGTATCTGTCAGAAAATTATTTCAAAGAAAAGACTAAAGAATTCTATGAACTCAAGCTAGGGAAACTCACCATAGAGGAATATGTGAGAAGATTCCTTGAGTTGTTGAGGTACGTACCCTATATAAAATAAGAAAAGGCAAAGGTGCAATGATTCATCAATGGACTACGTAAGGAATATTATAATATCATTGAGTTTGACGAGCCAAGGACCCTAGAAGACACTATTCGACAGACAAAATATTGTTATGAACAACTTGGGCATCGGACATAACCTCGTGAAGGCTGGAAGCAGAAGAATAGTTCGGGACTCCAGAAAAAGGGGTTTAAATCCCCAATATTTAAAAACTATAAAAAGGACTCAAGGATGAGCTTCCCAACCCGAAGTGTACACCAACAGAATTTCCCCTCCCAGAGAGTAAATAAACCTTTTGGATCTGCCCCAGGAAATATTGATAACCTGAAGAAAGAACCCTTGAAATGTTGGGGTTGTGGAGAAGAACATCTACTGAGGGACTGCTCGCACCATCAACAAAACAATTGGAGAATTTGCAACATTCAAGAAGCTACCACCATCAATGACATGGCCAGGAGGATGCCACAAATTTATGCAGCCTTGGATAATAAACAAGACGACCACCAAGCTTTAGTGGTGGATATGGAAGGTATGATCACCAACCATCTAGTGTCTATTCTAATTGACCTTGGTTCAAATTTGAGTTATATAGCCCCTAAGGCTGTTGATAAGTGTAAATTACAACCACATAAATATGCCAAGCCATGGTTGGTACAGTTAGCCACTGGCACCAAAAGAAAGGTAGCGAAGGTCATACTAGCTTGCCATTTCACTATGGGTGAATTCCCCACCCAAGAAACCCTTAACATACTACCCCTAGGATCATATGACCTATTGATTGGTATGGACTGGCTAGCCACATATAAATCCATACTGGACTATTACCATAAAACCTTAGAATGTGTAAGTGAAGAAGGAATAAGGATAACCCTTCAAGGGATCCAAAAACCTGTCTCGGTGAGACGAATATCATCCCTTCAAATGGGAAAGTATTGCATAAAGGGATGTCCACTATATGCAATACAGGTATTGGAATAAGTTGAAGATGACAAACCAAGCCTCGAAGACCACCCCACACTAAGAGAATATAGAGATGTGTTTCAGGAAGAGGTACCGGGTCTACCTCCGAGAAGGGACATTGACTTCTCGATAGAACTTGCACCAAGAGTAGTGCCAGTGTCTAGGACACCCTATAGAATGAGCACACTCGAGCTTGTTGAGATTAAATTAAAACTAAAAGAAATTATGGACAAAGTCTATATCCGACCTAGCATGTCCCCATGGGGAGCACCAGTTCTGTTTGTGAAGAAGAAAGATGGTACCCTCCAACTATGCATAGATTAGAGACAACTCAATAAGGTAACCATAAATAACAAGTACCCCTTACCCAAGATCGATGACCTATTTGATCAATTGGGAGGTGCTTCCATCTTCTCAAAGATTGACTTGAGATCTGGATACCATCAAGTCTGAATCAAGGGTGAAGACATCCACAAAACTGCCTTCAGGACAAGATATGGNATAAGTGTAAATTACAACCACATAAATATGCCAAGCCATGGTTGGTACAGTTAGCCACTGGCACCAAAAGAAAGGTAGCGAAGGTCATACTAGCTTGCCATTTCACTATGGGTGAATTCCCCACCCAAGAAACCCTTAACATACTACCCCTAGGATCATATGACCTATTGATTGGTATGGACTGGCTAGCCACATATAAATCCATACTGGACTATTACCATAAAACCTTAGAATGTGTAAGTGAAGAAGGAATAAGGATAACCCTTCAAGGGATCCAAAAACCTGTCTCGGTGAGACGAATATCATCCCTTCAAATGGGAAAGTATTGCATAAAGGGATGTCCACTATATGCAATACAGGTATTGGAATAAGTTGAAGATGACAAACCAAGCCTCGAAGACCACCCCACACTAAGAGAATATAGAGATGTGTTTCAGGAAGAGGTACCGGGTCTACCTCCGAGAAGGGACATTGACTTCTCGATAGAACTTGCACCAAGAGTAGTGCCAGTGTCTAGGACACCCTATAGAATGAGCACACTCGAGCTTGTTGAGATTAAATTAAAACTAAAAGAAATTATGGACAAAGTCTATATCCGACCTAGCATGTCCCCATGGGGAGCACCAGTTCTGTTTGTGAAGAAGAAAGATGGTACCCTCCAACTATGCATAGATTAGAGACAACTCAATAAGGTAACCATAAATAACAAGTACCCCTTACCCAAGATCGATGACCTATTTGATCAATTGGGAGGTGCTTCCATCTTCTCAAAGATTGACTTGAGATCTGGATACCATCAAGTCTGAATCAAGGGTGAAGACATCCACAAAACTGCCTTCAGGACAAGATATGGCCACTATGAGATTGTGGTAGTACCATTTGGATTAACCAATGCCCATGCCACTTTTATGTGCTTGATGAACAATGTGATCAACAAATTCCTAGACAAATTTGTACTGGTTTTTATTGACGATATATTAATTTAATCTAAGAATAGAGAGGAACATGAAGAACATCTTAGACTTGTGCTTCAAGTGCTAAGAGAACATCGTCTCTATGCCAAATTTAGCAAATGCGACTTTTTCCAGAAGCAAATACATTACTTGGGTCATGTCATATCTGAAGAGGGAGTGGGAGTAGACCCTGACAAGATCAGGTCTATCATGGAATGGCCTACCCCAAAGGATGTTTCAGATATCAGATCCTTTATGGGCTTAGCAGGATACTATACGAGGTTTATAAAAGGATTCTCCAAGATTGGGTGTCCAATCACCGCCCTCCAGAAGAAGGGAGTTAAATTCCTTTGGACCCCAAAATGTGAAGAAAGGTTTCAGTCCCTAAAACATCTACTGACCCACGCACCCATGTTGAAGTTCGCTGATCTCGAAGCTGACTACCTAGTGTGCATAGATGCCTGCAAGGAAGGGCTCGGAGGAGTCCTTATGCAAGAAGGAAGTGTAGTCTGCTATGAATCCCGAAAATTGAATGAGCATGAAGTCAACTATGTGACCCATGATTTAGAGCTAGCCGCCATAGTGCACACCTTAAAAATTTGGAGGCATTACCTCCTGGGAAGGAAATTTGTACTTATGATAGACCACTATGGATTGCGATATCTGTTTGCCCAACCAAATCTCAATTCCAAACAAGCTATGTGGATAGCCCTCCTTAGTGAGTTTGATTTTGAAATCAAACATGTTAAAGGAAAGGAAAATAAGGTGGCCGATGCCCTTAGCAGAAGTATGAAAACAATTCACTTCGCAGCAGTGAGCACCTGCGAGATGAATGTTAAAGAAAGAGTCAGGAATGCACAAGAAACAAACACATTCTTCCAGACCGTGAATTCGTACCTAGAGAAAGAACCCAAAGGGATAAAGTATGATGGCTACTAGATGATAGATGGGGGTCTGTTAACTTACAAAAATAGATTGTATATTCCATATTGTGATGACTTGAAGAGGTTCATAATGGATGAACTACATAAAAGACCATATACTGGTCATCCAGGATACCAGAAGATGATTACAACTACCAGGAAACAATTGTATTGACCTATATTGAAGAAATACATAGCTGAGTACTTAGCCAAATGCATAGAATGCCAACAGGTTAAAGAAAAACACCGACACCCAACAGGATTATTACAACCTCTACCAATCCTGGAATGGAAATGGGAAACCATCTCCATGGATTTCATCACCGGATTACCAACCTCGACCAAATAGAATGATGCCATCATGGTGGTGGTGGATAAATTGGGCAAGTCTGCTCATTTTATCCCCATCAAGTCGACTTGCAAGGCAATAGACATTGCCAACGTATTCACGAAGGAGATATTCATACTACATGGTATGCCTAAAAAGATCGTGTTTGATAGAGACACGAAATTTACTTCCAACTTTTGGAAATCCTTGATGGCTGGTTTAGAGACCAAATTATTGTTTAGCACAACCTATCATCCTCAACCCAATGGATAGACGGAAAGAGTGAACCAAATATTAGAAGACATGCTAAGAATGCATGTAATGCGTCAACCTAAAAAGTGGGAAGATTACCTGCCACTGGTGGAATTTGCCTAAAATAACGGCTATCAAGAATCCCTGAAGATGAGTCCTTTTGAAGTTCTCTATGGTAGACCGTGCAACACTCCAATCAGTTGGAGTAACCCAGTAAACATAATTACTATTGGACCTGACATGTTGAAAGAAATGGAACAACAAGTGATTCGGATAAAACAAAATATAAAGGTTGCTCAGAACAGACATAAAAGTTACACTGATCAAAAGAGAACTCCAAGAGAATTCAAGACAGGAGACCACATATATCTCAGAGTTAGGCCCAGGAAGAGTTCCTTGAGGATGGGATCTTGTGAAAAGTTGGAAACTTGGTATTGTGGACCCTTTGAATTTTTATATAGAGTGGGACCTGTAGCCTATAGGCTAGCACTTCCTCCCACAGTAAAAGCACATAATGTTTTCCATGTTTCATTATTGAAGAAATATGTACATGATTCTAATCATATAATTGACTGGTCTGTGATGCAGGTGGAACTGGAGAGAGAATTCCTAACATAACCTCAATGGATATTGGACAGAAAGGAAACCCCACTCAGGAACCGAACCATTGCACAGGTCAAGGTGCAGTGGAAACATTTTGGCGCAGATGAGGCTACATGGGAAATGGAAGATGCCATGAAACAGGCATATCTGATTTTGTTTACTTCTGTACATACATGACATATTGATAGATAGGACATCGAGGATGATGTTCCTTTAAGGGGGAGGGAATTGTAACACCTTGTTTACCCCAGTCTGTAAAAATAACCATATTGGCCAAGAACTATGGAAAACTGAAGGATGTGAATGTTTGATTTGACAGACCTTTGTATAAAAGGTCGATGAATGTAAATTATGTTATGATTATGTGTTGCATGACTATTGGGAGGGGCGATGTGCTAAAAGAGATAACGATGGATAATGAGAGGTGGTGGAAGGGACCTGGAATGGTTGCGTTAACTTCCACCGAACCAATACCATACTGGTTTTTACTTGCTCAAAGACCAAAGAAACTCTCTGACCCTGGAATGAATTACCCACCAGGATGGTAGGTGGGGAGGCTCCTCAATATTTAATGAGGGGATGGGGGTGAACCAACCATCCGTAGAATCTCTCAAACCTGACCACAGATGGGGGAATTCGCGCCACACATAATCTTGGAGAAAAAGGCAAGAAAGGAAGTGTGGGAAAACACAGAGAAGAGAACACACGTGACAGGGATCATGGAAGAGAACTTGGAGAAACTTGGGAAATACAGGGAGTTCTGAATAGAGGAGGAGGAGACTAACCTTTGTCCTTGACTTTCATTGAGATGGAAGTAGGAGACTGAATCTCAAGCATCATGGTCTAGATCGGGGGTGGCTGGTGGTAAATCCATTTGGAGTCACCGAGCCTACAGTTGGGTGGGAACGAGCACCCCTCTCAGCAGTCGTGTCACACCTGGTATTTCTGATAAGTTTTTATATCTCGTATCTTGAATTGAATATCCTGGACGCATGCTCATGTTTATACGCTCATAAATGTTTTATAGAAGTGTTTGCCTTGTTTTTTGATTGGAAATAATGGATGCATGCTTATACTTATATGACCATAATCGATTTATCTATAGAATGAATAAGTTCAGAATACAAGTCCGTTCCCTTGAGATTTGTCCCATTTGCTTGACTCATGCTATGTCTTGGTTTGATTTCCCAAAGGCACCTCCTCCCGAGAAGTTTCCTCGCATTCCAGAGTCGGAGTGAGTTCCTTGAAAATACTACCATTATAGTAAACCCACGAGTTTACTTTACCCCTGTCACAGAGTTCATAGCTCAGAGAATTAGGAAGGCTTTTCAATGAGGTCACCAAGCCTAGGGATAATTACCCAAGAACCCTCTGAAGGATCATGTGATATGAGTCTGGAAACCTTGTACAAGAAAGAGTAGTTCTCTCACGTTTCGACATTTCGGCACCCAGGAAACCAAAGGGCAAGACCCCTTGTCTTTGCCAGTCGTAAAATCCAGTTATACGAAACCCCGAATCGGTTTAACATGAATAGGTTTCGTTGTTTCGACACTCGGGAAACCAAAGGGAAATACCCCTTGTCTTCGCCAGTCACGAAATCCTGGTATACGAAACCCGAATTGGTTTAGTGTGAATGGGTTTCAGTGTTTCGGCACCTGGAAAACCAAAGGGCAAGACTCCTTGTCTTCACTAGTCGCGAAATCCCAGTATACAATATCCTGAATCGGTTTAGCGTGAATAGGTTTTGGAGTTTCGACACCCGTGAAACCAAAGGGAAAGACCCCTCGTTTTTGCCAGTCATGAAATCCCGGTATACGAAACCTTGAATTAGTTTAGCGTGAATAGGTTTCAGAGTTTTGGCACCCAGGAAACCAAAGGGCAAGACCCCTCGTTTTCGCCATTCATGAAATCCCGGTATATGAAACCCCGAATCGGTTTAGTGTGAATAGGTTTCGACGTTTCGGCACTGGGGAAACCAAAGGGCAAGACCCTTTGTCTTTGCCAGTCATGAAATCCCGGTATACGAAACCTCGAATCAGTTTAGCGTGAATAGGTTTCGGCATTTCAGCACCCAGGATACCAAAGGGAAAGAACCCTCATTTTCCCATGTTGTGAAATCCCGGTACATGAAACCCCAACGCGCTCTGTGGATGAGCCCTAGGTCACCGGACAGAGTCTTGTGGTAGGAAGGAGTAGTCCTGAAAGGATTTGGACCATCCATTTGTAGAGATCGTGTGGTGAAGGTATAAAACCACCGAGGTTCTGGACATCAAAGGAATAGGATTGATTCATTTCTTAGGCACACTGGCCTCTTTTAATTGTTTGGGCACTCTGGCCTCTCAACAATTAAAAAATATATTATTTAATATGGGGCTCAAAACCCAAGGTGTTACATCCTTCAATCCACTTTCCTTGTGACTGGAAGCTCAAAACCATAGGATTATCCACTTTAAGTGTTTCTCCTATCACCTTTCCCTTATTATTCTACACAAGAACTCGTTCTAAAATGTTTGCGAGCATATTTACTTCTAGGCCCTTCGCGCGTTTAATCAACCCTTTTACCTTATCATGAGACCGACACTGGAACCAAGTCCTCCAGACTTTGACATTCATCCTATTCTCCCTTTTTAATCTTCCAACTCCCCCGTATTAAACTTCGTCGAAATACATACATTATCTTCACTAGTATATTGGATGGTTGAGATTTAATCTCCTATTGATTGGACGATCCTGGCTCATCTAGAGGTTTCAATGAAATCAATGATCATGAATTAATCAAGTGTTGATATGGATGATCCTTATTTATTTCTGGACTTCAGGACACTGGGATATTACAACTCTCAATTTGTTCAACTCCCCCAGAGTTATACCTTCCAAAGTGGTCATAAAGTGACTATGATCGCTTACCATTGGTTAAAACCTATGCTTACGCTATCATTCCACTAGCTTGATCTAACGGTTGAGAAAAGTCCTGAAGGGATATTAGATCGACAGTCTGCATGATTTTGTTACTTTGGGACTCTAGGATATTGTGACTTACGCTGTCCTTCCACTGCTTGATTTGACAGTCACGAGAAATCCCGTAGGGTCTTAGATCAATGGCCCAGGTGATTTTGTTGCTTCGTCCTTCAACACTTTTGCTGGTAGAAGAAGATGGACATTCCTGAAGGCCATAATATCAGAGATGACATGGCATGTTGATGTCAACTATGGTGACATGGACCCATGGTATGTGTGCCATGTGTCACTAAAAAATGGACATGTTGGGGTCCAAAAGGCACTGAATTCATGTGACATGTGTCCCCATACATCACCCTGACCACGTGGCATAATACATGTCATCAACCAAATGGATGATCCAGATTCCTCTACTCTAGATCTAATGACCTATGTGATTTCATGACTTTGGATTTACACTTCATGGCTTTGACACTTCTTGGCTTCGACACTCCTTGGCTTCGACACTTCACATATTTTCCTAGTCTCCAGTAATTGTCGAAGTGGAGAAGTTCTAAAGTCTCGAAACTTATACTATCCTTCCACTACTGATCTAATGGCTTGCATTAATCCTGAATTCTTCCCTCGATGTAATGGTTGGAGGGATTTTCAGGTTTCATGACTTCGAGATTTCATGACTCTAGCTTGTCTCCATTAATTTTTGAAGTGGCGAAGTTACGGAGTCCCAAAACTTACACTATCCTTCCATTCCTGATCTAATGGCTCACATCACTCCCAAATTATTCCCTCAATCTAATGGTTAGAGGGATTTAAAGGTTTTACAAATTCTAGATTTCATTCCTCTGCCTTGTCTCCAATAATCGCTGAAGTGGCGAAGTTCTAGAGTCCTGAATCTTTCTATCTCCTTCTCGGCTTTGATCAATGATTGACGATCTATCAGTTCGATTTGATGCCTCTCGTTATACCCAAAATTTCTCAATTATATCTGAAAACTCTTGCTTATCTGGCTCCCGATAGAATGGTCATGATTTCATGATCCTTTACAAAGGATCTCTATCTACATTGCGCTCTGGCTTCTGCTTGATTTCTACAACGTTATTTCTCCTGAGCTTTTCTTTCCTCCTGTGCATTCTTCTGCATACCTTTTTCCATGGTTGACATCAATGAAAACTAATTTTACAACATGTGGGTAGTGTTATATGTAATATACCCAAATTAGGCCATATGTTAATTGTAACAGTCGACTCTTTATGAAGAGTTACGTTTTTAAATATTATATGTATAAATAAGCTAGCTCGCCATCAATGTAATCATCACTTGGAATTGATAAATCAAATATATTTTATAATATTTGTGGTTTCCTCCACAATATGTTCATGAAAATTTTTAATACTACCTTCAATTCTCCCAGAGCTAATTTATAGTGCCAAACAAAAACCTCATAAAAATTGAAGCTTAACCAATAACAAAAAATTCCTCATTTGTCACGTTTTGTTTGGTAAGTTAGCATAGTATCTATTCATATTCACTATAAAACAAGAAATTTTTAGGGGTTAGGCTATTCAAAGGAGAACCTACCACCCAAAGACCAAAAAAATAAAGATTCCTTAATTTTATATCTATAAGCAAGTTTACTGCTCTATCTAGAAGCTTATTTAATAGTCCCATGATATATTGTAAACAAAAACTGAGATTGTTTTTTCTAATTCAAAGCATTTTATCAAAGAGGCTATTATGTAAGCAATATGATGAAATAAAGAGAGGTAATTACACGATAAAATATAGTTTTGTGGATTAGTGCTATGAGTCTAAGTACATAACAATAAGAGTGATTATGTTTCCTCCTACCTTCCTATCCTGTTCTGCTTCCTTTGTCTCCATTGCATTAGCTTCTATATCCCGGTTTACTTTGCCCATCTCCTATACATCAATCTCCTCTTTTCCCAACTCAATTCCCTAGATAACCTTTCTTATGGTGTCATATTAGGTGTCCAATTGGTCTATCCTTTGAATAATTTCATCCTCTTAACAACCTCCACTTGGCATACTCTCAATTCCTCAAGCAATTAATTCTTTTATGTGCCAATAAAGGTCTATAATATTGTTATACTTCAATTCCCTATTCGTTGAGAAACCAATGTCAATAATGATTTTCCTAATACCTACATCAACCTCAACATTTGAGTCTGCCTAACCCTATCTTCCATTTCCTCTACCTATTTTCTAATATATTTAGAGTCCCTAGACTGGAAAGTAGTAACAATAGCCACATTATCCATTGTCCTCTTCTTTAAAGGGAGAGATCACCCTTCTTCCTATGGTATCTAACTATGTGGTTTATCCTATTCTCTTCCCCCCTAAACCTACCCATAAGAACCGTAATCCATGCCAATTGATAGGGTTCTCTCCACGGGAGAGCATAAAACTTATATCCACCAATACTCCAAATAAAAACCAACCTCCATAACCATCCAACACTCTACATGACTACTCTGGTGTATTGCCTCCTCTTCATGGTAAATGATTGTGTTCATGGGAGAGTTCCAATGATGATGGTTTTAGTACATACCATTTAACTCAACTACCTAGATGAACCTTTGTATTATATGAGCTCGTTGTGATTACACCCTCCTGGAATTAGTCCATCATGTTGGTGATTCATGAGGAACTACCTCTCTAGGTGGAAGAAACCATCATTTGTTTCATTGACACCTCATTCAAGGATCATTATTTTTCACTATTAAAATTTACACCTAGGATGTCATGACATGTTGTAAATTAGAAAAAGCATAAAAGGGCTCACTTTCGAGCAAATCTCTGTTTTAGTCTAAATTTCCCTTTGTAAATGACATAAGGGAAGTAGATAATTTCAAGTGGAGAAAATCAAAGAGGATCATGGCATAAGGGAAGTAAATCATTTTGATTATAGGAAAAGGGGGCGCATTTGTATGTGAGAGAGTGAAGATATTAAAATATCATACTCACTTAAAAATATAAATTAAAATAACTATTTTTTTAACAAGTTTATATGTTAGGGTTGAGGTTTTCCTTTGCAAATGATATAAAAAAAATCAATTGTATAGGAGTCACTCACATGAGATTTATGTTTTTTTCAAATTGGAAAATTTTTATAATACTTAAGGTTATTGATTTAGCATTTTTTGATATAATCATCTAAAACTCTAATGTGTAATAACACCATCATATGTAAACAAATCCCGACCACTTGAAATTGTTGATTATTTGGGTTAGTTGTCATTGATGCCAACCCTTGCAGAAAGTCCGGTAGCGAATTCCGGTAGCACAAAGGTTTGGGTAATGGACCCAAGTTTGTTTGATGTATAATGGTATAAGTTTTAATATATTTTAAGGTAAGACTCTTCTATATGGATAGTACATGTCATGCCATTTTCGGTGCTGTGTGGAATGTCATATAACTCCTCACGGTTACAGAGTTATGGCCATGTGAAGTTGGAGAACCCTCATGAGTCATCTAGAAGCCCCAAAAAATCAAAGTAGTCAAAGTGGTTGCAAAGAAAAAATTATTTAAATAATAAAATGAAGTGATGAGTGTACTATAAGTCAAAGTGGATACAAAATAAGTTATTTAAATAATAGATTTAATGGAGAAATTACTAAGTGGACAAGTGGTTAGAAGTGGGTTAACCCTAAAAATAAGTAAAGTGGTTTAAGATGGTTAGAAGGAAACCCCTTGAGGAAGCTACATAAAATTATAAATAAGAGGCAAGGGTCTCATTTTAATTACACTTGAGCATATTGAATATATACAAGTGAATGAGATAACCAAAGGATATCTAAGGAGAATTTCATAGGGAAGTTGAAGTAAAGAAGGCCAAAATTCAAGGGAGGATAAATTATTTTGATGAT
>SNQJ01S0224637.1:0-14764 GCA_010110895.2 Picea sitchensis | reverse complement strand
CAATTTGGACTGTTAATGATAAGGTCGCAGATCTGACATTAGAAGTTATGTTAGGGTTTTTTTCCCTAGAAGGAAACCCTCTCTTATGAGGGAATTGTATTGCAGTTGTGTGTTATGGCGAATATTGTATTATGAGAGAGGAGACTGTGAGAGAAAGAAGATGAAGTTACAGTGAGTGTGTTGTAGGTTCTATCCCTTCATTTTGGTTGGATAATGAAAAGGAAGGACCTGACAATTTCTCTGGTGGACATAGCCCTCACTGTGTGAACCATGTATATATGTGTCTCTATTGTATTGTGTATCTTCTATGTTTTATTTCCACATTTGTTTTATTTTATTGCTCTGTGAACCTGTTTTTTCTAACATGAGCCCACTTGTTGCCCAATGCCTTCAGCCTACCAATCGTGGCTTGATCCCAGACTATTGGCTCTAGTGACCTTAAAGCAGTATTAGTGGTAGTATGAATTTTCAACCATTCATGCAACAAACATGGAAATTCCGTAAATAAATTCTCATGCATATCAATGTAGAAATGCTTATCCTTCCATCGCTCCACATTGACTCTCAGACCTTTCGCAGTTAACCAATATTGAATTTCCTCCCGAGATGGATACCACCTCATTCTTTTCCTTCATATCTTAATACAAAACCTCCAAGTCCCAGCAAAGGAACCATTTTTTTGGGTCATTTAACACTTGCTCTCATCCTTCCTAATGCTGGTGGGTTAAAACCCAGGGTTCCTCCAGAGTTGACCAACAAAAACCCCATAGTATTGGCATATCAATCTTCAGCCAAGGCTGAAGAAGGTCTCACCCGAGATGCTATGAGGATCACAGATACCATCTGGTCTTGTGTCGAGGATGAAGGAATAAACGCACACAGATCCATTTGGGTTGACATTCATATCATTCATTACAACTTACTTAACATATAACAAGACATAAAGGAAACAACACATTCATTCAGACACATAATTGACATATCATATGTTCAACATCAATGTAGTGTTATTATCATCCTGTTTCCATCAGGAACATGTATACATTAACAAAATCATATATCAACAAGAACAGGGTCTCATATTCTCTCAGATAATTCCCCAGATTTATAATACATAGTGCCATGCACATCCTTTCATACATTTTCATATGACAAACTCAGACACACAACCAGAGACATTACAATACTACAGCTGCTCAGAGAGAGCTAATGGGATATCCCTAGAACCTTGGAAAACTAACAGTAACCCAATGAATCAACCCTTTCTTTGTCATCCTTGCTTCCTTTTATATCCTTCTCGACTTTGGCACTCTATCTCTTTAATATTTTCTCCACTCGCTCTACTGACTATCGGTCTTGCATGCTTCTGTATCCTTCTTACACTCCACGTAGCCTCTCTGGTATCAGAGCAATCTTAACTTCATTTCCATCTTGTCTTCTTTTTTATCCACGTTCCCTTATGCTGCTATCAGTAATCATTCAAAGAGGTTTCCCTAAGATCCTTTTCTTGATTCTGGTGTGCATGCATTGTCTTCTTGATTTCCGACGCACATCACAAAGCTTGGACTAGTGCGCATTGGAAGAACTGGAATTGGCACACAAATATCAAAACTTCAAACATCCAATTAGCTGAAGACATCAACTTCTAGCTTCTAGCTAACTTAGGAAATGTTTTGGGAACCATTGAGCCCTAGATCCAAGTTCCAAATTTTGTGGTAATCCCAAAACCACCAGATTGGTTTGTGGTCTTCCTTAAACCATCATCACCATTTAGTAGAAGACATCAACTTCTGCTAGTCGTTTGGTTTGTGGTAATCCCAAAACCACCATATTCAAAGATCACATTCAACCATTGGTAGTTGTCCACTTCCATATTTCATTTACAGACTTCTAGACTTTAGTTTTATTCTTTTACTCACATACACCCCTTCGGATTAAGGGGGGGAATGTTGGAAAGGTAATATGTTAGGGTTACTCACTTGACGGAATATGAATAGTCAAATCATATGAAATGCCATTAGGAGTCCAAGAGACCTTGGAATAGGAATCCAAACGTCACATCAATGTATTTATAGATGTGTCATATCAATGAGAAAGACAATCCACACTTATTTCCATTTGTGCATTCTAACATGAAATATAATTTATAAAGAAACACAACCAAATTATATTTTAAAGAAAATCTTCATTGATTGGCTACAGACATCAAACTTTCCACCCAACCTTAAGCTCTACTACACATTCACTCTCTACAACAGACCACCCCTAAGATAAGGCTATGAATCCACAAGGAAGAGTGCCTAGGACGACTCTAAGCTTTACACACTAGTTATTTATCAATCTCTCACAGTTTTCTCAACCACACAACAAATCCTAGTTTGTCAAATATCTTTCCTCTCGGCTTGCACAACCTAAAGAAATGAACCCCCTTCTCTACAATGCAATCCCTCAGGTCATTCCACTTCTTTCTAAGGCTCCAATGCTAGTGGTTAGGAAATCTTAATGCTAGAAACTCCAAGGATTCTCAGTTGTGGACAATTATTTCACAACTGTCATGATTCTCAAGCACACAAGTATCAATTTCTTACTAGAGTAACCAATAATTACCTACAACCAACTAGCAATGGCTCCCTACCTCCAGCCTTTCATTCCCATGCCAAAAAACCAAGAACAATAATGAGAAAGAATGAATGAGGAACAATGGTTGATGAACAAAAAATGATTGAGGAACCCCCTAACAACCAAAATCATGATTTATATAATTAAATGCAATAATGCACCACATGGCCTCCCCAATAAGCTCATGTAACCACTTTTAACAATTTATTCCAAAATAGGTGAATAAAATATAATAAATTGGCTTAACCCCTTTCACCGCCTCTCTCGTGGAATCATAGCCAACATTGCATTTTTACTTTTAATATTCAAAGTATTACATTGCTAGGATCTTTGTCCTTTCAACTTTACAAGCACTCTAACCTTTCAACTTTACAAGCACTTTGGCCTTTCATCAAATAAGCACAAATAAATTATTAATATAGGGACTCAAAAATGGGGTATAACATTCCCCTCCCCCTTATTTCGACAATGTCCTTAGTCCATATCACCATGCAAGTGCACATATATACAGAATTTTTATTAAAATTCAAAAACAACTACGAATATGCATCTCACATTGTATCTTCCAAATCCCATGTCTCTTCTTCAAGGTTGTTTCATGTCCACTGGACCTTTACCTGCCCTATGGATTTGTTCTGGAGCACCATGACCTTTTTTTCCAACATACACACTAGTTGCACCTAGAAGTATCCTTTTGGCTCCACCTAAATCAATGTCCAACCAATGACATGGTTAGGATCATGCACATACTTTTTCAGCAAAGATACATGAAATACATTATGCACATTCATGGAAGTAGGAAATGTAAGCATGTATGTAACTGGTCCTATTCAATCCAATATTTCAAATGGACCACAAAATATGGTTGCTAGCTTGGTACAATTGCCCAACTTTACCGAGATTTTCTTGGGCTTCACTTTCAAAAATACATGCTCTCCCAGTTTAAATTCTCTGGTTGTCCTGCTCTTATCTGCATAAATATTTTTCCTATCTTGTGTTGATTTCAAATTCTTCTTCAATTTAACCATCTACTCTTGCATCTCCTTGAGCATTTATGTCCCAAGTACTAATCTTTTTGCTAGGTTTTCCCAACTCACTGGAGTATTACAGTTTCTACCATACATAGCTTCAAATGGGTTCATCTTCAATGAAGCTTGATACCCATTGTTGTAGGAAACCTCAACCAAATGCAAATAATATTCCCACTTATATAGCTTGTCCATCATATACATTCTTAACATGTATTTAGTCACTTGGTTGACTCTCTCTATTTACCCATATGACTATGGATGGAATGCTATACTAAAATTTGTATTTGTACCAAATCTCTTAAACAATCCTCTCCAAAATATTGAAGTAATCTCTGTATGAAATAATTACTTTAGGTACTCCACGCAGCCTCACAATTTCATTCATGTAAATATTTGATGCCTTATGCGTCATATTGACTGGAATAAAATGAGAAGTCTTTGTTAATTTATCCACCACTACCATTATTGAATCATGTTGCCTTGTTGTCGTGGGCAATTTAGTGATAAAATCAATGGTTACCACTTCCCATTTCCACTATGGGATTGGATGGATGTACAAAACTTGTTCGGTGTCTATGCTCAACCATCGCTCTTTGAAATTCCATGTTCCTAATAATGTAATCAACAACATCCTTCTTCAATCTTGGCAAAAAGTATTGGCTTCTTATTGCTACAATTGTTTTCTGGTAACCAAGATGTCGAACATATGGAACATTATGCATTTATTTTAACACCAACTTTCTTAGTTCTTTGGAATTAGGAACATAAATTCTATTTTTATGCACAAGTATTTCATCTTCTCTCATCTTATACCCTTTAAATTTATGTTGTACATCTTCCCACTGTAATCTTTATTTTACCTATAGGTATCGATCTATAACAACATCTAAAATTCTTCTCTTTAACTATGATTGATGCATACAAATGGTTGTAGAATGCATGATATGTACCCTTATGTGGAGTGCATTAGCAACTTTATTTTATTTTCCTTTGATATGCTTGATGTCAAAGTCATACTCACTTAAAATTTGTATCCATCTTGTTTGCCTGACATTTAAAGTTGGTTGTTCAAACAGATATTTCATACCACTGTGGTCTGTCCTTAATTCAAATTTCTTCCCCAAAAAGTAATGCCTCCACATCTTCAATGCATGAAATATGGTATCAAGTTCCAAATCATGTGTGGCATTATTCCTCTCATGTTCTTTAAGCTTTATGGACTCATAACCAATGGCATGTCCATTCTGAGTGAGAACTCCACCTAGTCCTTCTTTGCATGCATTTGTGCATACTACAAAACTCTCATTTGGATCAACAAAAAATAAAATAGGTGCACTAGTGAGTAACTCTTTCAATAAATGAAATCTTTCTTCACACTTTGTTGTCCATTCAAACTTAATTCTCTTCTTTTGTAAAGAAGTGACGGTATGAAAAATCTTAGAGAAACCTGTTATAAACCTCATGTAGTATTTACCTAATCCCATAAAATATCTAACTTCTAAAAAATTCTTTGGTGTTGGCCATCCCCTAATGGGTTCAACATTCTCTAGATCTATTCTTATACCTTCCTCTGAAATGATGTGCTCCAAATAATGGATCTGCTCTTGGTAAGCAAAGAACTTGCTTAGCTTGGCATACAATTGATGCTCCCTTAGCACTTGAAACATCATTCTCAAGTGTTGTTCATGTTCCTCCTATGACTTGGAATAAATATGTATGTCATCCAAGAACATAATGACAAACTTATCCAAATAGCTCATGAATATGCCATTCATCGAGAACATAAAGACAATTGGTGCATTGGTCAATCCAAATGGCACCATTACAAATTCATAATGTCCATACCTTGTTCTAAAAGTTGTCTTATTGATGTCTTCTTCCTTTATTCTCACCTAATGATATCATGATCTCAAGTCTATCTTTGAAAATATCTTTGCTCCTCTTAGTTGATCAAAGAGGTAATCAATTCTGGGTAGAGAGTATTTGTTCTTCACGGTGGCTTTATTCAACTGTCTAAAGTCAATACACATCATCAATGTTTCATCCTTATTTTTTCATAAAAAGTACTAAAGTCAATACACATCATCAATGTTTCATCCTTATTTTTAACAAAAAGTATTGTTGCTCCCCAAGGTGAAAACACTTAATGCATGTGTACTTTTTCTTCAACAATTATTCTAGTTGCATTTATAATTCTTTTAATAATGGTGTACTTGTTATGTAAGGAGTCTTTGATATTGGGGAAACTATTGGTACTAAATCAATAGAAAAAATATAACTCTTTCGTAGCAATTCAAGGCCTATTCAAACTCTTGCAATAGTGAAAAATCTTCAAGACTTGTCCATTTGGTCTTGTTTGTCTCCTCCACATGAGTTGCATACAATCACTATCCCTTTCCTAACATCTCTCTTAGTACGGGAATCTCCTTTATATAAATGGGTCTCTCAGATTCCTTTCTGTAATGATTTGATTTCCTTTTCATGAAGACATAAATCTATGGAAATTAGGGATAGAAACTATTCTTTTTCCAACCAATCCATTCCAATTAGGATATCATAAGATCCTAATGGTAAGGATATTTAGATCAACATTTGTATTCACTCCAACGCATCTTATTGACAACCTCATATTAATCCTTTCTTGGTTCCTGGCTAGCTGTTCAAATCCATGATAATTTCAAGTTACTTTTCATCAAATGAAATCTATCCACTACTTTATGTTCAATGTAACCATGGCTTGCTCCCTAAATCAATTAAAATATAAATATATTAATTTATAATCTTACCTTCCACCTCAACTTCATATATTATGGATTGATCTTCGTTGATACTGAGAGGTGAATCAAGTATCAAGTACAATTTAAAATATTTTTCAACTTATACTTAAACCATTCAACTATATCCAATGAGCAATGAACAATAGTATAAGAGTTACACCAATACACCACAATACACCATGCACAATATATGAGGAAATAATCACAAGCATTAGTTCAAGGGAAGTAATGACTTCCAAAGGTAGCTACAACTTCCAAATGTGGGGCAAGGAGGGATAAACTCCAAGAGGAAGATACAATCCTCCAATATCAAGAGAGAGTTTAACTTCCATCCTTGCCCCTTCCTTCCACCCAAGAATATATGAGATAATAAACTCTTACATTAAATCATCACAATAACCAATCATCACATAGAACCCTGGATAATGTTTCTAGACTTCTTCAATTCTCACAAGAATTCTTCAATTCTTGAGTACTGATCCCTGAGATAATATTACTCAATGTATTCTTTGAAACTCATCCACTTTTCACCCTTTGAATCCCAAAAGAGGTTATAGAAAGAATGGTAGACTTTATTCAATTCCTCGGTCTATTCAGAGTGGAACTTGTACTGCATCGCCTTGCACTCAATAATTAACATCCGACTAAACTTGCACACAAGAAACTACAAATCAGACTTTTCCAATGAAATTTGTCCCACTTCATTTGATTCTCGGCGATAAGTTATGACTATTTTACCTGCAATGACCTTAGGAACACATCAATTAAAAGATTCCCATCCTCCCTTGAACGGCCTTATTTTCTCTTATTACCTCCTAAATTGACTTATCAAAATGAATGTATAATGATGTTTATTTATACCCATTTATGTCACCTTTTAAATAATAGTCGAATCTCGACACTTTCTTATTTTGTAATTCTTTTCTTTTAATTATCTTCGTGGCTCACATACCTCCTTCTCAATTCACTTTGTCATCTTCTTAAAAATTCATTTCTCCTCAACCATGAGGGATCCATTTGACATGCCACATACCACCGCAGAAACAACATGATGTATACTATCCATCCATGGGTGTTGTATCTCAGATGTATTTTTCTCCTCTTTCATGTCCAAATACCTTTCATCAATCTTCATGGCCCAAAACCCACATGACTAGGGTTGACATCAATGTGACAACAAACCAATCTTCCAACACCTCCCCTTTGTCATTGATGGCACACCCATGTCTCCATCATCATGACCCCACTTTCCCCACATCAATGGCAAAGGGGTATGGCTTCTCCCCCCGAGTTTAATGGCAAACGGTATCTTTCTTCTTTGGGGCTGCTCCTCCCAAACATGTGGCACTCAATAATACTTCATCTTTACTTTTGGTCTTTGGGACTCTTTTCTTCCTGAACCTTGTGTGTATTTTTTCTTCTCTCTCTCATGTCTAGGATGTATATGTTGTTCTATTCTCATGGTAGTTGCAACCAATCTTCCGAAGTTATTTTCCTGATTTTACATTTTCTGAGTCAAACATAAGAGAGTGTGTATCCTTGATCACACATTTTACTAACATCAGTAGATTATGATTCAAGTCTTCAACCACGAACATTCTTTGTTTTTACATGTTTTCTTCCAAGCCTACTACACCTTTCTCCAAGTATTTTGGCGATGAGTCATCTCCAAATGAATATCACACCCTTTTTCTTCTGCCGGTGGAATTTGTCTTGATCCCTGGCCATGTGTGAAGAACATCCACTGTCTATGTACCATATCTATCTTCTTTCTTTTACATTCTCGTTGGTCAATGTTATTGGACAATCTTCATTGTTTTGAATCTCTTTCCTTCTCCATATTGTGGTTGGTGCATAGGGACATCTTCATTCATATATTCACAATCTGCGTGCTTTGTGATCAAGATAATTACATTTGTAGCATGAAATATTTTGTCCATCAATGGGGAAATGAATTATAACTTATGTTGACAACCATCGATTATTCCATATCTCTATTTATTAATTCATTCATGTTTCTTTATGATGTGTTCCTTTCTATTGATTCTACAATTAATTGCCTTATGTCCAAAAATTTTGCAAGTATAACAAATGGACCAAGAAAGAAATTTTGATACCCTTGGAGTAGTGGGCTTCTTTGTGATGTAGTCCATATGTGGGTTCATGATCTATTCCTTCTATAGTTTCCTTCATACCTCCATTGAAGCTTCTTTGATTCCCCTGGTTGTGGATGTCTTCTTGGATATTCATCTCTTTGTAATCATTCTTTCTTTCTCGTATCCCCGGTCCACTTCTCATCAACTGCCTATGTAGCTCTTTTCTTAAACCTTCTTGTTGGTATTTTGCATCTTCTCTTTGTATGAAGTTTCACCCATGCATCCAAGAGATGGTGTCTTTTGGTACCCTTGAGAGTTTTTAAGCTTTCCTTCCTCAATGAGACAACTTCCTTTGTTCAAGTTTCAATCTCTATTTTCATTTGGACATTCCCTACTTCTCCTATTCTTCTTCTCTTCTAGTAGAGTTTTCAAGGAAATGGTTTCTTCTCTAGTTTCAAAGTCTCTAATTGTTTCTTCAAGATTACAATCGCTCTTTTCACAACTAACCAATTCTACTTATATTTTCTTTTCAGGTGTCTTTGAACTCGCTATTTTCAACTTCAACATGCTTCACTCTTTAAGATTCTCATCTTCTTGTTGAATAAATTTTCTTCATGATTTTCTTTCATTGGAATTTTCTTCTTCAGTTGTCATTTCTTTTCAATCCTTGGATGAGGACATTCAAATTCAACATGACCCACTCCCTTCACAATTAAAGCAAAAGAACTGACCTCTATTTTCTCTTGAAATCGAGATGTTGTAATTTTCTCAACTTCTTCTTCTTCTTTCTTCAGATTCCTCACATAAAGGTCTCAGAGTTTTGTTCCAAAGATCCTTTGATGATGCACATTATCCCACCTTGAATTTCTTTACCTTAAATTTGTCAATCCATCCTACATGGTACTCATTGCCAATTTGTTGTTCATTTTGCTTCCTTCTCGAGCTAAAGCCTTTGGTTTCTTCAAAGCACTGGATTCTGAGAAGGGATGGGAAATGGATGGATGGAGGATGGACCGGATGGAGCCGGAAGGAATGGAATGGAGGAATGGAGGAAATGGAGGACTCGACGAAAGGATGGATGACGGAGGATGGATGGATGGATGGATGGCCGGATGCCGGATGGAATGGATGGATGGATGGATGGAATGGATGGATGGATGGATGGAGGAAGGATGGATGAGGAGGGGATGGAAGATGGGATGGAGGAATGGACGGAGGAAGGAATGGAAGGAAAGGATGAGGATGGATGGAGCCCTGATGGATCGATGGAAGGATGGAAATGGATGGATGGAATGGATGGAATGGAATGGAAAGGAAGGATGGATGGAGATCTGGATGGAAAGAGTGGACGGAGGAAGGAGGAGGAGGAATGGAGGAAAGCCAAAAGGAAGGAATGGATGGAGGAATGGATGGAGGAATGGATGGAGGAATGGATGGAGGATGGATGGAATGGATGGACGGATGGATGGAATGGATGGATGGGATGGATGGAGGACGGAGGAAGGAATGGATGGAATGGAAGGATGGATGGATGGAAGGAATGGAATGGAAGGAATGGAATGGAATGGATGGAAGGAAATGGATGGACGGAAGGGGAATGGATGGATGGAGGGATGGCTAATGGATGGATGGACGGATGGCTAATGGATGGATGGACGGATGGCTAATGGATGGATGGAGCCCGGATGGAGCCCTCCACGTCATCACTGACGTCACTATACGAAAAATTCCAATATTTCCAAAATTCTCAAAAATGCATATTTTCAAAAAAACAAATTTGGCCACCCAAGCACCCTCTAGCTCGGCCCCTGCTAAAATAATTACAATCTATCTCGTGTGTTGGCCCATATGGCTCAAGCATTGCAACATGCATTATGATACCAATCTATGATGAACCCCTTGCTCGGGTACCTAAAAATTCACATTCTTGATGGATTTCAAAATTTTGATAGTAATTAATAAATGCAAGAAGCATGATACAAGCACATGCAAACAATCAAGAACCATGTATATCTATAAAAGAAATGTTTCTCATGCCATGCACAACATTAATAGTAAATAAGCACGTTATAACTCAACATAGAGAAATAAATACACAACGAAATAAAACATACACAATTAAATAACCATAACAAAGAGTACTTATATTTAAGAAAAATGACACCAAATGGATGCAGACCAAGGACGTTCCAACCAACCTTAGGCTTTGTTTCACATTCACTCTCTACAACATGCCACCCCCTGAAATGAGGCTATGAATCCACAAGGTAGGGTACCTAGGCTGACTCTAAGCTTTACACACTAGTCAATCCATATCAAGCTCTCTCATAGTTTTTTCAACCACACAACAAATCCTATTTTATCAACTCTTTTTCCCTCTTTTATCCCACCACAACCTAAAAGAAATTAACCCCTCAGAATGTAGCACTGTCGCTCCAGCTCTTTTCAAGGCTCTAGTGTTACTAGTCAAGAAATATCATTGTTGTAAACTCCAAGGATTCTCATTTGAGGATAGTTCTTTCAATAACCTGCCATCATCATTCTCATGCATACATGCATTGATTTCTTGTTGGAATAACCAATAGTTACCTAAAACCAACTATCAATGACTCTCTACCTCCATCCTTTCATTCCCATGCCAAAAACCAAGAAAATAGTGAAATTAATGAATGAGAAACAATTATTGACGAACAAACAATGATTGAGGAACCCCCTAGCAACCAAAATCATGTTTTATATAATTACATGCAATAATGCACCATGTGCTCTCCCTAAGAAGCTCACGTAACCATTTTTTCCCAACTAATTATAAATGGGTGAATAAATAAAATATAATAAATTATTTCTAAATTTCCTTTCTCTCCCTCTCTCATGGAATCATATCCCCCTATGAATTTGTCCTTATCCATGTACTAGCTTATGCATTTTTATTATTACTATTCAAAGTATTACACGCTAGGATCTCCAAATTTCTTCAACTTCTTCATGCACTTCAGTCTTTCATCAAATAAACACAATACATTATTAAACATGGGACTGGGTATTAAGCAAATGTTTAAATGAAAGATAGTTCTTTAAACATGCCTAATTATGGTACCCCAAATGTTCAATGTTGATGAACTAGTACATGATCCCATGGATCAATGACCTTCTTAACAACCTAAAGGGAGTCAACTTGTTTACTGGAATCAATCTAAAATTTGGTTATCATTGGGCATCCATTGACCCCTGGGGTGTTTGGAAGATTGTATTCAAAGTTAACATGACTTGATGAATGGTTGGTGATTTTGTTCAACATAACCAATGTTCTTGCAAAATTCATGTGTCGTGTGGATGATGTTTTTTGACCTCTCATAGATAAATTTTATGTTTTCTATCTTGATGATATTTTGATGGTTAGAAGGACATAGGAAGAACACTTCTATCACATCACAACTATCCTCGGGACCCCTTTACAACACACACCTGCACAACCCAAAATGAAACTTTGGCTAAGAAATGTATATGATACCTCAATTTCATTGTTGATGACCATAAAGAACATATGGATCTTGAGAAGGTTATGTCATTAGAGACTCTCCTACCCTGATTAGTCACCAATCTAACAAATTCAAAAAGTTTGTTGTGCCACGCAAACTTCTAGAAATGATCTATGTTCAACTTCTCCCACTACATGCACTCAATCCACTAGTGTTTACATGGATTGCTCATTAGCAACAAGGTTTTGAAGATATGAAATAATGATTGTGTTATGCATTATTCATAGCATCAAAAAATATTTAACAACCCTTTGGGATATATATGGATGCCTCAAATTGTGCACTCAATGCAATCCTCTTGCAAATGGTTGAAGCCTTGTCACAAACCACTCTAAGTCCTTCAACAATGTCATCCACTTGTTACTTAGTTATGACCAACGCCTTATGCCATCACCAAACTATTAAGCAACAGTGAAATCCACATCCCCCATGCATGTTCTGTTATTCACTCTAACCATAAACCTTTGTAATTATGCAAACACAAAAAAGTTAAAAATCACTTTCCAATTAAAGTGAATGAGTTACTTGATGTAGTTCCATGTGTTGATAAAAACACAAGTGAGATGAATCCAACTATGTAGCTGAGTGTTTGAGACACCCACTAGTATGAGCATTGCTTATTATTTTGGACACATATAGATATCCAATCCATGATTGGCATCATCACTATCAAACAAATTCATTGTTTGTTCATACATACATAGACCTCCTATAGGGATCATTTTGACTATATTTTGAGTTGTGCAACAACTTATTATTTTACCTTGGAAAAATATGTATTGCAAAAAATCCTAAGTGTGACAAGCTTATTTGGAAAGTTCGCTACTCTAAGATAATAGGTTATTCTATTGTCCAAAAGAATGTGTTCATCCTACATAAATATTTCCATTGGCTATAGGTATATTGACGGTTGTGTTGTATGTTCCATCGATAAACCAACCAACATGAAGTAGGGATTGTACACTCCTTTTTGTGTTCCTTAAAGGCTATGAGGATCTATCTCCATGGATATTATGATGAGACTTCCAACTAAAAGAAATAATTGTGATGTAGTTTTTTGTCATGGTTGATTGGTTCTTGAAGATGGTAATCACAGTGGCTTTCCATAACATTAACTTATCCAAAGACATTGCAAAAACATTCTTTGCACATATCTAGGTCAGTTTTGGATTACCCACATTATCAACAATAGAGACCCTGAGTTCATCTCAACTTTTTAGAAATCTCTTTGGGGTTTATTGGACACAAGGATAAACATGTACACAACATTCCAACCTTAGACCCTCAAACACTTTGAAAATTCCAATCAAACTCTCATGCACCTACATTTAAAGTATAATCATAAGCACCTACGTACTTGGGATGACAACCTTGAATTTGTCAAACACATATACAACCATGCACACCACAATGTGACACAATGTTTTCCATACAAGGTTTTCTTTGGATTTCAACCTACAACACTAATGGACACTACTTATTTAGATCCTCCTGCTAAAATAACTTTTGCCTATACACAAAAATATGTTGAGAAAACAACCACCACTATCCTACACCAAAAAATAGAATAATACCTATTACACACTCCACACAAACATCAGATCTCTTGCATAAATTATTAGTTGGAGATAAAGATTGGCTTCATATCTAGAAAGATGGATTTAGAGGCCTGTATTGAAGCTCTAGCAAGTTTGATACAGTCCTTGTAACATCACTAAAGATTATGGTGGCAATGCATTCATGGTCAAATTACTACCTTACCTTGGTTTTCATTTGGTTTTCAATGTTGAGATTCTATTACCTTACAATCCTTCATTGTTTGAGCATAGCACAACATAATCAATTCCTCCAATTGATATTGATCTCGAGTTCAACATACTAGTTCCATATAACCAATTCATTGATTACACGATCAACATACCCACGATAAGGCTACATAACTCTACCACATTGTCAAAACTTATTATTTTCTCGCACATGAAAAGTAATTCACACTTGAGCAAGTGCAACATAAATTTCCTCTACTAGTAGACAATACCTTAAATTTGTATGTGTTGACATCTAGTTTTTCTGCTTTGGTGACCAACACTTATATCCTTGATGCAATGGGGGACCATTTCTACCCAAAGAGGGACTTTTGGTCTATGCCTTAGAATGAGTTAGATGTGTGATAGGCCCATATTAGCTTGTAGTGTGGTCAAATGGAAACCTCTAATAGGTTTCATTACAATCCTATTTATGACAAACCCTTTCTCCTCATCATGTTCCCTTTTACCAGTGTGCCCACAACTTGTACTTTATCTCCATCATGTCATTTATCTAACATCAACATTTGATCCACATGGTAGTTCCAACAAATCAACACACATATCACCATGGAAACCTAGCTCCAGATTCAATAGGCTTATCAATGGAATCTGATGTGCTCATGAGATCTAGTGATCAAATTTGACCTAATCCATGCTAGTGCCAATAACAACCTACAAATTTTTAAAAATGCCAAGTGTTTTCTATCCCTCTACCTAAATTTGCAACCGCCGCATTGACAACAATTCTTCCTTATTTACTTGTACAAATGTGTAAACGTCTCATTTCTAGATTAAATGTCATGTAATAGTTCATGTAATATGATCCTTATCACAATTATCTTCATAGTTAGAGACAAATAGATTCCTTCACATCACTTCAATATGCACCCATTT
>SNQJ01S0224635.1:0-14764 GCA_010110895.2 Picea sitchensis | reverse complement strand
CAAGTGTCGCATCTTGAACAAAAGTGTTATAAGTGTTGCTAACATCATACTTCCTTCTTGCCTATGTCATGCCTCCAGTGACATGATAGGGACACTTAGGACACCTCAAAGACTACTTTCGAAGAGGAGGAATCAGTCTACTAGAAGTACAAGCCTTTTGCCAATGAAAGAACCACTCAAAAATGGGTTTTGGAGGGGAGCTCTACCCTATACACTATCAGGGAGCGCTGACACTCCCTGGCCTTCTTTGGGGGAGAGTTATAATGTTCTGGTGCCCCTTTTACGGGAGCGCTAACTTTTCTGGGCGAAATTTGGTTTGTTGAAAAGAATGAGGGGAAGATCCCCTCAATATCTGAAGGTGGTTGGATTTGAATATGATCTCAAGGCATGATCTTAGGGAAGATCCTCAAATGAAGGAGAGAAATCCTCAACTTATCCCAAAGATATCTCAAGTGGTTGGGTCTTTCCAAGCTTATATAAAGAGGCCTTCTCATGGTGAAAGGGGAGGAAATATTGGAGGTATGAAACCTATGATATCATAGGCAACATACAAGATAGGGGGAAAAGTATTGTGAAGCATCTAACTTATGATCTCATGAGGAAGATGTCATTTGGAACATCAATATTCTGTGTGTGGACTATTTAAGCAAGGTTTTGGACAAGGAGAACTCGATGAAGCTGCTGCACTCACATCTATGGCTGTAAGTAACAATTTGTTCTCATTAATACAATCAATGCTTGGCCTCTTTCTTTCAAACTTGTACTTGTTCCATATAATTTTGTCTACAATAGATGGATCTATGTTTGAGCTAATCTCAGTGGAATAGGAAGTCTTTTGTACCTTTGTTTGTTTTGCAAGACCTATCAAGGAGCTCAAGATCAAAGCGCAACCTGGAATTTGCAAGGACAAACGTTGTTCATAAGGTACATATCTTCCTCTTTCTCTTTCATTCATTAGATTGATTAGATCTAAAAGGAAGTCAGTGTCCATGTTAATCACTTTCTGTCTTGGTATTAGAAGTCTAGGGACCTCGAGAGAATCCACATGTCCGCAGGGGGATTTCTCTTCAACACCAAGCACCAAAACACCCAGCCCAATGTACAAGGACAATAAAAAATGAAAAGATGATGAGAAAGACTCTGCCCAAAAATTCAACCACAAGAGGGTTTCCTGTCATCCCACAAGCACTCAACAGGCACTGCAAAGGCTTAAGAAGACTCAACAAACATCAAATCCCAGCAAACAAGCAAGGAAAATTGATGTACGTGATTGTTCAGCAAACAGAGCATATATACACATCTTGCAGTGAGACAACCAGTGTATGTATGCGGCTGTCAAGGAAAAAGGCATGTATATGCTTCAAAACAAGGCTAGGCAAGGGAGAAAGGTTGAAAAGTCAGACCCAGAGTGAATAGGAACTGTCAAGCAATGATGTGACAAGAACCACAATAGAAATGAGAGAAATCTAAGGAGAAAAGTACTCCAAATCCTAAGAAAGAATATTTAATCCTCAGTATGGTCACCAATTCTTTTACGAGGAAAATCTCTCTATGTCTAGGGTAAACCACAATAGACAGAAATGACTATAGAATTCAACTCTATCCCAAAAATACGCTATATAAACCAATGTGTAAACAAGATAAGAAAGAGGCCTACCTCATCCATATGTTTGATGAAGTCCATCGTTGAGCACTTCGACCCAAAGCTATATACCTATGACCAGTTCTCAACAAACAGGCAAAGAAAGAATATGGTGGTAATGTAAAAGGTTAGCACATTATATAACATAATCCATTAATAAACATGAAAAATACGCCCATGGAATAATACTTCAATATATTTGCAAGATATCAATTGGACGAGAAAAGAGTATTTCTATTAATAAATGATCAGCAAAAGCGAAAATTTTACAGACTTCCATTTCAGCATGGTTTGGAACCAAGAAACTAAGTTCCTTCCAGCTGGGCCTCCACCACTTCAATCCTCCACCAAAGGAAATCTCATAAGAGAGAAACAATGAGGTTCTCAATCAATAAGGGAAGAGCTTGGGGGTTGAACACTGTGTTCAGACTTAAAGGACAAAGGAATGCAGCCTCAATATGAAGTAAATAATTTCTCCAGAGTAATTTTTCTCTCAAAGTTGAATTCTTTCTTCTCTTTCCATATCCCAGAAATGGCCCATTTATATCCTTCAAAATGGAACTAAAGGGTCGAGTTGGAACGTTTCTAGTATATGGAAGGCCAAGGATCATAGATCTTCTGTCATGACATGGAAACCTGACATTTAATTTCATTTTTTGGCACAAATATCGATGTATGTGGGCTATAGTGGAACAACCTGCATATACTCATGTTGTATAGTGTGGAAGATGCGTACATGCGGAAAAATATTAATTTTTGTCTATGTATTTTATCAATAGGGAAGATAAGTCTACATAGGGAAATGGAATAAGGCCTTCTTTGCAATATTGCATAGGGTGATGCAAATCTTGCTATAACATATTGCAGCTGTCAAGAACCAATATTATTGGCCAGGCATGAAGAAAGAAGTTGTTGATTTTTTTACCAAATGTTTGGAATGTCAAAAGGTAAAGGATGAGAATAGACTCCCAGTTGGTTTTCTACAACCATTACCCATTCCTGAGTGGAAATGGGAAGTTGAAACAATGGATTTCATCACCAAACTTCCCAAAACAAACAAGCAACATGATTCTATCATGGTAGTGGTGGATAGGCTTACTAAAGCTGCCCATTATATTCCATTAAAGCTCACTGAGAAGGAAACCAACATTGATGTTGTTTATATGAGAGAAATTGCTTAATTACATGGTATACCCAATATAATTGTGTTTGACAGAGATCCAAAATTTACCTCAAATTTTTGGAAGGGATTATTTAATGGATTTGGAGAAAAATTGAATTTTAGTACAACTTATCATCCATAATTATATGGAAAAACATAGAGGGTCAATCAAGTGATTGAGGATATGTTGAGGATGTATGTGATCAATAAACCATCAAAATCTAAAGACTATCTACACTTAGTAGAGTTTTCTTATAACAATGGGTACCAAGAATATCTAAAGATGAGCCCATTTGAGGCACTTTATGGAAGATGGTGAAACACACCGGTAAAATGGGATAAACCAACAGATAGAACAATGCTTGGGCCATATTTACTCAGGGAAATGGAGGAGAAAATGTTGAAAATAAAACAAAATTTAAAGGCTGCCCAAGATAGTCAGAAAAGATATGTTGATAAGGGCAGAACTCACATGGAATTTAAAGCGGGGGACCATGTATTCTTGAAAGTGAAGGCCAACAAAAGTTCCCTGAAGTTGGGAAACTATTCCAAGTTGGCAGTTAGATATTGTGGACCATTTGAAATCCTAGAAAGGATTGGTCCAGTAGCTTATATGATTGCATTTCATGCATCTATGTCTGTTCATAATTTATTCCATGTATCATTGCTAAAGAGATATATACCTGATGCTAATCATGTAATTGATTGGAATGCGATTCAGGTGGATCAAGAAGGCATTATCCAAGTGCATCTGGTACGCATTCTAGACTAAAAAATCAAACAACTCCATAATTGATCCATAGGGATTGTAAAGGTCCAATGGACCTAGTATGGTCCTGAGGACGCTACTTGGGACCATGAGGATGCAATGCATGTGGAACAACCACATATTTTTTAATATTTTGGAA
This sequence comes from Picea sitchensis, assembly GCA_010110895.2. Taxonomy (NCBI): domain Eukaryota; kingdom Viridiplantae; phylum Streptophyta; class Pinopsida; order Pinales; family Pinaceae; genus Picea; species Picea sitchensis. The sequence goes on along the minus strand of SNQJ01S0224635.1, from coordinate 11,052 downwards.
ATCTTGTTGATATCTGTACATAATGCACTGAGGACAATGGATAAATAAGGGGAGGGGATTGTAATACCTCTAGGCCGAACCCAATTGTAAATGTAAATTCAAATTTACTTTAGATGGTGAGTTGTTTGATAACATTTTTGTATGCACCTTCCATGTTATAGTGCGCACATGTACAGCGCACTAAAATGATGAAGTGCGCACAATCCAGGATATCGCATGCAACAAACTTAAGTGCACATGATTTTGAGGCCAGGGAGCCTAAATGTATATGTTGTGTTTTATAGGCTGGTGAGCCAATTATTATAAGCTAGGAGGCTTATGTTTTGAATTAGGCCAAAGAGCCTATATGCGAAAGGCCAGTGAGATTATTTTTGTGTATGTCTCATCATTAATATAATACATCATTGTGTGTAGACTGACCACGATAAAAGATTAAGGGGGGACTAAAATCCACTAGTTAGGGAAAGGGGTGGGAGAGCTAAACATTAAGGAAAAGGGATAATCTAGAGAGCTTAAGTCAAAAGGGAATATTATATTAATATTCCTTAAAGTATAAAGTATAGATAATTATTTTATCCTAAGTACTAAGGATGGGGACAAATGGGCCAAAGTAGCTCCCAACAAGACAAGTCTCAATTTGGGAACATGCATACATATAGTTTGGACTTAGTTCATTTTCCCATTCATTCATTCCCATGATCATCCACCCACTCATTTAGTTTTCCTTCATACCTTTCTGTTACCAACATTGTACATGTAGTTGTATCTGTACCCATACCTATAGTTGTACCTGGTTAGCTTGGGATATGGACTGAAGAAGTGAGTTGTTAGGCCTGTGGGATATTGAATAGGTGGGTTTTCAAGACCGTGAGAAATTATCTCTAGGTGAGAGAATTGATAGGAATTGATTTCCTAAAGGTGCTAAACTGCAGCTACAGGGCTCTGAGACTTCCTGTTCGGCTGCCATGGAAGGGAAGTGGGGTAGCTAAGGGACTATTGAGAAGAGAAGGGGAACACTTCCTAGGGTGGGATAGTCATGTGGGGAATGAGGGAATGTAGGTTGTTAGTTTGAGTTGGCACCTGTGACGGAGTCTTTCCTGTTTTCTATGATACATCATCCGGGCTAGGAATCTCTTTGCCCGGGTGGAGTTTAGTCCTAGCTCGAGGGTGACCCACTATTGATAGTGATGAGTAGTGTGGTATAAGTTTGGGAGGTTCATGGAAGCTCTGCATGCAATTGGTGATATTTTTACTAAGATAAGTGTCAATTGTGTGTTAAATTGCATGTTGCATTATTATTTATGTGTTTATTTTTATGAGTTTTCCTATGTGTGGTTTATACCTGTTTTTATCTTTATGAGTAATGTTTGTCTATGTTGCATGTGTATGTTTACTACTATTTTTGTATCATTCTATGCATTTACATATTGTATCTATCTGTTTTGAGTTATATATATAAAGTTCCGCAAGAATTTTTGTGTGTATATGTTTAAATTTGCATACAGTTCGAAAGATTTTACATGGCATAGCCCAGTTGGATGTTGGGGATGTTACAATATGGTATCAAAGAATTGTCTAGAGTACCATGGCTGGCTTGGGTGGCCAAGGATGTTATAGATAAATATTGAGAGAAACATTGATGAGGAGAAATGGTCACAGCGGGAGCATGAGTATTGGAGTAGGATTTTTTCCATCAATGTTGGTGTTTCCATCAATGCCAAAGGGGGAGATTTTTGGACAGTTGGTTTGGATAGTTGGTTGTCATTGATTGCAACCCTTGGAGCATTCAAGATACCCCATAGTTTTGATTGATATTGATGGTAAGTTAGTTGTCAATGATGTCAACATATGTGATGGGCATATTTGATGAAGTCTACATGAAGCCTTGAAGGTGTGGTTAGGGAACTCAAAGTTTATTAAGGAAAAAGGTCATGAAGGACAGTGTAAATGTAGGTAATACACTCATGGATGGATATTCCTCATCATGCCATTTTGTTTATAGGTGGTATGCCACGGGGTTCCTCGCGGTTGAGGAGTTATGGCCTCATGAAGTTGGAAGCTCTGAAGACTGGGAAAGAAACCCCTAAATAGTTGCAAGTCTTATTCAAAGGGTTAAGTGGTTGTAACAAAAAAACCCTAAAGTAAGGAAAGAGGTTACTTAGCAAAAGTATAAACACACCTTATTGTAATCTAAGGGAAAGTAGAGAGTGTTACCAGTAGAACCTTACATAGCCATTATAGAGATGCATACACATAGACATATAGACATACATAAGTAATGAGAGACCAAATAATAGTACTTTTATTATATGATAGACAATACAACACAATTACATATATCCTCTCTCATGAAACTATCTAAGAATTCACATGCTTATCTATTTATACTTCTAACAGGCAGTTGTAACTTCTCAACTATCGGGTTCGGTATCTTAGCAGAGACTCTGACCAACTTCTACTTCTAACTATGTCGGTCGACTGACAAGTTCTAAGTCGACCGTCAGGTCTAATCCATAGGGTCAAATAGCCCCTAAAATATCTCCCACCACCTTAATTCCTTTCTCATGCCAAGCAAGAGGGGGTTATACAAAACAATTGTTTCTCATATTTTGATTACAAAATTACAATAGATGAAGAAGTACAGATGGAGATAGAAAGAGAAGTATGTAAGAAGAAGAGACAATTTCTTTATGCAGTCATCTAACTCAAGGTTTTATTTCTGACTGAGTTGATGTTCCTAGACTTCTACTGCTAGATTGGTCAATGTCCCTGCTCTTTTCTCTTTCTGTGTTGACCTTGAAGGTTGTCAGAATAATACTAGGAGATGAATTATTTATCTCCAAGTGTTATATCAATGAAGTTTTTGGAGATAAATAAATAATTAATGACTTGAGTATAAACAATGACTTGGAGATAAATAATTACTTTTTGGATTGATATAATCCAAGTGTTATATCAATGAAGCATTATCATCCAATAACTACAGAGTAAATAAGAAATGAACAAATGAACAATCATACACATACACAGTACACCAGTGTTTTACGTGGAAACCCAAATCGAGAGAAAACCACAAAATGCTTTTTCTTATATGTCTTGAAGAATTACATTCATTGGAAGAACCAACTTCCTTTGTTTTCCAGCTGCAACTGGAAGGAGGCTCCAACCCCCTAGTTTCTTAGGCTACAACCTGAGGGAAGCTCCAACTCCCCAATTCTCTTGCTACAACCAGAAGGAGGCTACAAGCCCCTATGTTCTCCGTCTACAACCGAAAGGTGGCTACAACCACCTATCCTTGCCTCGTTCTGCCACCCTGAAGTAGAAGTGGAATGATGGAACCACTGTCACACTATCACCGTGAGATATACCGTTGTAAACATATACCAATAAATCTGTTTGTGCCCATATTTGATGGGTACCTTCAATTACCCACCCCCTCAAGGCGATGTCAAGTTCATATCCGACCACCATAAGGTTGATATTTTCCAAGTTTCGTCGTTTCGCTTGACTTACTTCAATGATTCGTGGATACTTCCTTCCCCATCAGCCATGATGGATGGGATAGGGAACTCGGGCATGTCCATGCCCTTGTCTACAACTGAAGTAGCATACTCTTTAGTCCAGCAAGATTCATCCAACACAGATCCAACTCTTGCAGAAGAGTTAGAACCGCTTATAGAGCCTATTTGGGCTGAAGGTTCTCTCGCTGACACCGATTCATGAAACTTAGTCTTTCCCTCAGATGAAGAAGTAATTGAAGCAATGAATAGTCTGAACAAACCCTGGAATGATCTTCATCACATATCATACTTCCTCCCAGAGTTAAGCAGAATCAAAGCTGGATAATTCGCCTTGACTATGACTAGAGATAGGTCTTGACCTATTAATCCCTTATCTACACACGAGGTCTATGCTGAGGGTAATATGGAAACCATCACTAAAACCATACTGATCAATATCTCTAGAACCCCTGGTGTCATGCAGAATGTTTTCGTCGGAGCTGACTACTCCCCCAAAGAGATTCAAATCTACAAAGATCTATTTAAAGAATTTCGCGACGTTTTTTCCTGGTCTTACGAGGAAATGCCAAGCATCGATCCAAAAATAGTCAAACATGAAATCACAACTTATCTAGATGCCAAGCCTGTTCAGTAGAAGCTTCATCCAGTTAATCCCAGGAAAGAAACAACCATTAAGGTTGAAGTTGAGAAACTACTAAAAGTTGATTTTATCTATCCTATCCATTTGACCCAATGGGTGTCAAATCCTATGCTGGTCAATAAGAAACAAGGCACGATTTGTGTATGTAAAAACTTCCGTGATTTGAACAAGGCCTATCCAAAAGATAATTTTCCCACACCATTCATCCACCAGACAATTGATGAATGTGCAAGTTGCGAGGCATTATCTTTCATGGACCATTTTTTGGGATATAATCAAATACAAATCAAACCTGAGGACCAGCACAAAACGACATTCATTTGTCCATGTACATTCGCGTATCGTAAGATTCCCTTTGGTCTCAAAAATGTTGGTGTGACCTTTCAACGGGCCATGTATTTTTCTTTCGATGACCTCAAGAATATAGTCAAGGATTATTTATATGATTTAGCATCTCGATCTCACAAGAGATCAAATCATCCCACACACCTCCGACTTATCTTTGAGCATTGTCGCTACTTATGAATTCTCTTAAATCCAAACAAGTGTAGATTTTGCGTAACATCAGGATGTTTGTTAGGTTTCATAGTGTCAACAACAGGGATCATGGTCTATCCTCTCAAGGTTCAAGAAATAATTCAGTTGCCTTCCCCACCCCTAATCCTTCAACTTCGGTCTACAGGGAAAGGAGAATTGTTTAAGATGTTTCATCACCAACTATGCCGAGATCACAAAGAGATTTATGCGCTTACTAAAGAAAGACATTCCTTTTCATTGTGACGATGCCCCTCAATGCTCTTTCGATGCATTGAAACATTCCCTCACAACTTCCCCTCTGCTTAGACCACCTAACTATAATAAAGATTTCTTATTATACCTGGCTGTAGCAGAGTCAACCATCAACATGGTTTTAGTTCAGGAAGATGACTTGTTCTCAGAATATGTGATCTATTACCTGAGTTGAGGCCTAGTTAGACTAGAACTCAATTATTCTCATATCAAAAAACTTACATTGGCAACAGTCCATGTTGTTCAAAGGTTCCGTCATTATGTTATGTTTCAAAAGGCCACCATCATTGTTGTTGTGAATCCATTCCAGTACATGTTGACACGATGGGTAATAGGTGGAAATATCAGTAGATGGATAGTTTCCCTCCAGGAGTTTGACTTAGATTTCGTTTCAGCGAAATCCAAAAAGTCACTGGTCTTCGCAGAACGTATTTTGGAACTTCCAGTGGAGTCAAGTGATGTTGTGCCTAAAGAGTCGCCTATCATAGGATATATGTTTTTGATCACATCTTAGGATCCCTGGTACGGAGATATACTTATCTATCTCCAAACTTTGAAGTGCCCCACCTCTGCTTCTAGTGATGAGCGTCGCCGTATAAGCCATCAGGCCAAGAATTGTCTCACACTCGATGATACATTGTATCGAAGAGGTGTAAACTGCATCCTGCACCGATGTCTCACTCACGAAGAAGCAGTTATCATGCTTAATGATTTCCATGCTTAAGCATGTGGTGGTCATTTGTCTGGGTTGGAAACAACCCAAATTTTTTTATGACCAAGTTACTTCTAGCCGACACTAATCAAAGATTGTGTCAAGTAGCTCAAGAAGTGGCACCCGTGTCAAATCTTCTCTCGAAAGATGAGGGCACATCCCGCTCCCATGTTTCCTGTCATCACAGTTGGTCCCTTCACCAAGTGGGGGATTGATTACACTACATGCAATCCTCCTTCAGCAAGGGGGCACCATTATATCATTGTAGCCGTAGACTAATTCACGAAGTGGGTTGAAGCTATGCCAACATTTAAAGATGATGGAGATATTGTGGCTCTCTTTTTATTCAACCAGATAATAGCAAGGTTCGGTGTCCAGAGGGAGATTGTCACTGACCATGGAAGTCACTTTCAGAATCAGATGATGACCGAGTTAACATCAAAGCTTGTGTTGCAGCAAGAACATTTGTCACCCTACTACCCCCAAGCAAATCATAAGGTGGAAGCAGTAAATAAATCTATTAATACCATCCTACAACGAACGATCAACTTAGCCAAGTCAAATTAGAATTTGATGTTATACTCGACATTATGGGATTACCAAATGTCTGTTAAGACTGCAACCGGTTTCTCACCTTTTCAACTCGTTTACAGGCTGGAAGCAGTCTTGCCTATTCAATGTCAGATCCCGTTCCTAAAGTTGGAAGTACAATTATTGCCAAATACTTCTCCACTTGAAGAATGATTATTATACCTTGAGCGACTCAATGAGCAATGTCATGATGCGACCTTGGCCAACAAGACTCACAAACATAAATTCAAGTGTTAGTATGATAGGTCCATTCATCCTCGGATTTTCTTTGAAGGTGACCTCGTCCTGGTCTATGAGCAAGATAAGGACCCCCTAGGGGAAGGAAAATTCAAACCCATGTGGTTCAGACCTTTCATCATAAAAAAGGTTCTAAAAAAGGGTGCTTATCATCTGGTTGAATTTGAGGGAAATGTTTTGGTAGAGCCTAGAAATGGGCTCTACCTCAAGAAGTATTACTCATAGGTAGGTCACCATGGGTAGCATTTTGTAACATATGTACATTCTTTGTACTATTACTTTCTAATTTCTTTTAGTATTATGGACGTGTCATTTTTTATGTTATCTTTCATCACTGTGGAATATGTCAAGTGAATATGAGGTGTTCATTGGGTACGCAGACGGTGCTACCTGGCACACTCGGAGGCTTGCCTCTGTAGCTTGGGTAATTTTTACACCTCGAGGCTAGTTATTATCTTCTGGAGGTATATGCTTAGGTGATACTAAAAACAATGTCTCTCGGTATAGTGCAGTTATTGAGTTGCTTCGTGATGCCCTGTCATTCGGTATCTCTCATCTCTGGGTCTATATAGACGCTCAATTGGTTGTGTCTCAGTTAAATAGAGTCTACTATGTTCATGATCCGACTTTACACCGATGATTCCTTAGGGTACGTTTCTTAGAACGAAGCTTTCATTATATTACATATTTTCATGTTCCTAGGAGATTAAATCAAATTACAGATACTCTAGCTAATCAAATTTTAGATTGACATCTCTCACACATATGAAAGGACATACACATAAACATGTAAAAACATTTTTAAAGGAAAATATGATCCATAATACAAAAAAAGACATAAAAATCCATATATAATATCATAATCAACGGATACATAGGTGGACGCAAGCACCTCAAAAGTATGACCAGTAATGAGTCATGGGGCTTATTCCCTCAAAACATATATAGAAGTAGTTCTCTCGGCATGTGAAAGGTCTAGAATAACTAAAACCAGGGCCTGTGGGCCCTGTTGCACTGATCAACAACATTTTCCAAACATCGAAATAATCGAGCCCACATCTGTGGTGCCCCCACTACATGAGGTTGCATAGATGGTGCCAGATCCTCAATCTCTGCCATAGGGACTATGCGGGTGAGCACTGTAAAGTTTTGCTCCACTCATCTCAACACCTTCTCAGCCTCCTCGACTAGAATCTCTCCTACTACTATTGGTCCCCCTACGGTGGCAGGTGTGGCCCCTGGCCGAGGACAACACTTGTTCCTCAAATAGTACGCAGGTCGCACTGGTCCCACATCTACACACAACAAACACATATCCATCAAATACTATGGTATAAAAAAAATGATATATAAAAAAAAAAAACACAACAAAACAATAATGTAAACTTACCCATCTCTCCTCGCTCCTCACCAGGAGGTATTGGTATCTTAGGATCTCTTGAGAAATCAATCCCGGCATAAGGGTAATCCTCTATGACTGGGATGTATCGCGACAACCAAGTGAAGAAATCATCATCAAAGGACTCATTAGTCCTTCCACCACCCTATCGTGGTAGTAATACTACCCATCTACAAACTGTAGGAAGAGAAGCTTGATGTCCTCGTACCACCACTCGAGGACTGAATTTCATAACTATTTCAAAGAATAAAGGGCATAGAATTGCGTCGATCCCGAAGTTCCTCTCCATTCGCGACTGACAATCTGTCAACTTCCTCTTCATACAATATAGCATTGTAGTGCTCCAGTAAAATATTTGTGAATTTAAGCACTGGAATACACAGTTCATTTGTGCATGGGACGCCTGATGTAGAGCCATAGAACCAGTCATACGCCCAATAGGCAACACAATCACCTTCATCGATAAGTCAATGATCTTGATTATGGGCACCTGTGAGCTCGATCGGTCGGTACCAGCCTCACAATAAAGTCCTATCAATTTCGATATGTTATGAGGCCCCTTAGGAAATGTATGGAAGTTGACTGGTTCCCCTCTCCTAGAGAGGCCAGTCAAAAAATATATATCCTCTATCGTAGGCACTAGTGACTGACCCTCTAATATAAAGGCCTTTGCATTAGGATGCTAATAATCAACCAAGGCATTTAGTAGCCTAGGTTGTGCCCGCATAAAAGGACATAAGAAGAACTTGAGAAGCCCACATTGCATTAAGGCAACCACAACATTGGGGTCTTCCCCGAACAACTCACTAACCTCCTCATGCTCTCTTTCCCTCTAGTGAACATACATCCTGCAAAACACCAAGTTCATGAGGGTTAACCCTTGTTTTTAGAATATTTTTCATTCAATAAGGGGGTCCATGCGGGATATAATGAAGACACTCACGTGTACACGCATGTAGTGTTTACTCTGCCTGAATGTACATGCGGCTTGTCATGAGACAACCCACGTGGACCTAGGGCCGACCTTTTGAAGTTCGACGCACCCCCAAAACTTGAAACCCAAAGCATAAATAAAGATTTAAATTGCAAGAGGAGAGACTTTATACTTACTTGGTCCAAACCGATGGTCATTTCGTCCACTGTAGCTCCCATAATCACCACTTTTATCAAAGGGTTTTTTTTTCTCCAGAGTCAATTTCCAAATCAATAATGGTGATAATGAGATGCCAGCTTCTATTTATAGACTTTTTGGCCTCTTTTTGTCACTTTTTTGGCCCCCCTTATCATTTTCTTTAAACCAAAAACCATTTAGAGTGATTATGGAGCTGCATTGGAAGGGTATGATCAGGTATCAGGACATCTTTTTGGAATTTTGGGTAACTTTTGACGGTCTGTGGAAAAATCTTAGATGATCAACTTGAGCATGTAGGGTAGGTTTCCACCCTGAATTTTGTATCTCGTTGTCTTTATCCCTTTTCCATAGGATTGATCCCATCAGGTTGTGACACAGAACCATCATTGTTGCTTTAGAAGTGTCGTGAGTTGGTGGTAGAGATTACTAGAACATAGATTCCCTAGGTAGATCCGGGTTTCATTACGGTGTCCATGCTATCTCTAATGAATGTAGGAACAGGAGTCCTTGTTGTTTTTCCCGATTACGAGTTTGAGCCTCATTTTCATGATTCCTTTTCACTCTTGACCTCACCCTCGGGACTCCCAAAAGACATAACGGGTCTTCTTTTAAGCCCTTTTTAGACCCTCTAAACATGAAAAGATTGTCGAGCGATCTTGTGGCCTTTCACGCTCGTTAAACTGAAATTTGAAAGTCACGTCTATCTGGCGGTAGTTTACCCCTTTTTTGGTCCGGATGATCAATTGTATGAATAAAGGTATACTGTAAGGAACTTCAGTTCTCTAGAAGAGTACTCTTAGGTATCATTTTAACCCTTTTTTGGGCCTGAGGAACTAAATTTACGAAAATAAAACCCCCACTTAGTCCATAGTTAAGCTCTTTTCAGACTTCCTAAAATTGAAAAGATCGTCGAGTGACCTTATTCTTTCACACTCGTTAAAATGGTCTAGAAGAACATTCCTGATGAAGTCCATAGTTAAGCTTTTTTTAGACTCCTTAAAAATGAAAAAATGGCTGAGTGATCTTGTCTTTATCACACTCATTAAAATGGTTTTGAATAGACGTCTTTTCGGTACTAGTTTACCCCTTTTTCGAACCGACTAGACTACTTTTGAAAAAGGTACCCCACTAGAGTCTCCTTTTACATTTTTTTAGGCTCTCTAAATATGAAAAACCACCGATCTTACCTTCTATGGGCTCGTTAAACTTACATCGAAGGACGTTACTATTCTGTGTCTTATTAACCGCATTTGCATATCCACGTCTTTGGCCTAATACCAACTCCATGTTTCTCTCAACTAAACCATCTGAAGCATGCCTTATACGCAAGCCCTGTAGCACTGTGCCTCTATGTCTTGACACCTATGGCCCCTGGAGGATTTTTCCCAAGTGTCCTTCTCTTACATATGTCCCTTTTCCTTGAGCATCCCTGTGTTCCATGTGCTTGTAACTAGTATGTTTGTGACACTCGATCCTCCTTTGTAACATAACAGTCTTTTATTCTTTTTCCAAAATTATTGAAAAAGACAAAAAAATCAAATATACCCATAAAAGAGGAAGGGAAAATTATTTTCTTTATTAGCAGCATAATCAGTCTCCCTTGGATAAAGCACATATGTCCATTTGTTCGTCAAACTTTGGGATTTAATACAACCTTGGGAAGTTGTTTCTCGCTACATAGACCTGTATCCTTCTCTGTTTGGTTAGTCTTCTAAACATATGGAGAGTTTATGTCACCTCCTGCCTCGTAAAATTATGTTAATGCCATGTTACATGAGTCTCATCATTTGTCATGCTATTGTCCAAGGGAATTTTTTACCAAGACTGAGTCAACCGCTCTGCAGTTTGTCTCTTTCCCTTGTGCTCGGCCATCCTGAACGTCCAATTAAGTCTTTGTTCGAAATCAATGAAGCCTTCAATCTGATCATCAATATTCTCTAGTACATGACCAACGAGTCATCGAAGACCTCTGGGTAGTGAAGTCGTACACTCATATTACACTCCTACCCAAGTTTTGAAGATTTTGAAGTT
>SNQJ01S0224634.1:14775-26323 GCA_010110895.2 Picea sitchensis | reverse complement strand
TCCTCTAACCATTCTGCAATCTTGTCGTGATATGGGTCATAATGGCATGGACGAATGCAAGTAAGTTTGGAAAAATTGTCAATATTATGGGGACCTGACATAACCATCAGCCAAGGCTGAAGTGCCCCATCCTCCTGACAATTCTCCGAGTGTTCATCAATTTCTTCACATGGAGGATCTAAAAAAATCATGTCATGCTTACTTCCTAGATATTTAGGTAGAAACAAAGCAAACCCAACTTTATCTTTATTATGAAGATTTTTTAGATACGAATCTTCAAGCCATTCTAAGATCCTGTCATAAAAATTAGGATGCAAACTATGACTTCGATGAAATGGATATATCAATGGGAAACACATCATAAGAGGATTCATGACATCAATTAGATTATTGGTTTGAATGCTTCCTTTGATGAGATTGATTGTTTCAAAATGTGAAGCATAAACATTAAAATTTGAACTAATCAAAGAATGAATATGCAATGTAGAATATTCGATCTCCATAAGAATAAGTGCATTATCTTATTCAAAAATAAATCATGTAAAATCATCTTGCAACATGTCTTTTTTCCATGCGAGTGATGAAAGTGAAAGAGCATCAAATCCGACTTCATAAATGTTATGTTTGGAATTAATTTCACCAAATCTTGGCATATCAAAAAGATCTGATTGTGACGGAAAAGAGTAAGATACCGTGGGTAAGGTATCATGTCCACCATAATCTAAGAAGAGATCATGATAAAAGAGTAAAAGGAATCAGAAATGAACACATGAAAAGAATCTCTTGAGCTATGATATTTAGCAATGGTATTCTCAAGACATTCTTCTTCACTTTCCTTAAAAATTTCACTCTGTTTTGGTGATAAATTCTTCAACATAATATGATCATCTAAATTTGTCTACTATATGATAGATAATTCAAAACTTTCACGACAAACAACTAATATTTCCCATGGATAAGGTATGATTTGTGGATGAGGGTTTAAGGTTTTTTCTTCAAATTGCATATTTACATCTCTAATCAGTTTCATAGGAATGATAGAAAGCTTAAGATCATTTTCATCACCTAAGTGTTCTTCAATAACTGAATTTAAGTACTGATTAGAGCAAGAGTTAGAAGAATTAAGACATTCACCTTGACCCAACATCAAATCTTCGTCCACGATGGTCGAGGACTAGATATACAATGATTCAGAGGAAAAACCAATTTGATTGTCAGTAAGAACCTTTTCAATAGATTCTACCTCCCTTGTTTGTTCAAAATTTTCGGATGGATTCCTCTCATCCTGCAAACAAAATTCTTCTCGCAATTGAGTGATAGGATTTGTAACTAATTCATCATTCACGATTGAATATGGCTGGATGAAAGGGATGCAAACACCATAGAGGAGATTTAGTACAAATGACATGTCATCAAGATTAAATTTACAGAGAACATGATGGATTCTCGTTGAAAAGCCTTCTGGAGATGAATTGTTGCTCATAAATTTATTTGCAGCAATCCAATATTATTTTCGGATCAATAATTTTGAACGTATTTAGATAATAAAATCAAACCATGATCAGATCCATACCAAATAACTGATAATAGAAACCCGTGAAACAAAAAGAAACCTAAATTAATAACCTAAAAATTGTGAATAAAACAAAATCTAGAACAATAAAATAAAAAATGAATTTAAATTAACTATAAGTTCTAAACAAACATTGTTTATATTTTCCTTTCAAATATGATCTTAAAATTCTAGAAGCTTCAAGTTGATGGAGAGGATAAAAATATTAATTTTGGGTTTTCACAAAATCACAAATGATAGATAGTTCTTTTTTTTAATTATTTTATTTTTATTTTGAAATGAGATGCAAACTAACAAAATAATTTAATTAATTAAACCTACCAAATGATTTTGTGAAAATGATTGTTAATGAGCAAAAGGAAAAAACATAATCATAATTTAAACGAAAGTAAAAGTTGATAAAAATTAAGGTTTTCATTTAAATTAAGATTTCTATGTTCGTCTCTCCCTCATTCAAATTTGATCAAATGTGAACAAATGTCATAGAAAAGATGTGTCGTAATAAAAACTCCCAAATTATGAAGCTCGTCCCTCAACATTAAAACTCTGTAGAAAACAAAACGAAATGGCATTTAAATTTCATGAAATTCAAAACAAACAAAAGAAAAGAATATAAAATCAAACCAACCTCGAAACAAAGCAAACCAATACCAATCCAATCAAGTCAAAGGGAAAAAAACGAAGAATCCAAGTAAAATTTTGATGGACCCTAGATTTTGATTAAAGAAAAAGAAGGGGGTTGTTGGGGCCCAATAGGGCCGCATGCCCTCCCTATCCCTTTTCCATCCCCTTCCCATTCCATGGCTTCCCTTTTTTGGTTCCTGTCTTTTCCCCTTCCGACCCCTTGTCTCATGTTCCGACCCTTTTTTGACGACGTACTTCGGCATGTCCCAACAGGAGCCCGTGTGTCCCCCACGTGGTCTAGGACACAAGGAAGACCTCGATATGGAGGCCGTGGATTGTGAAGCTAGTCCCCTAGGATCGTCTACCTTCTCCTCCCATGAATAATTCTTGGAAATCCTCCATGCACTTACAATGAGTTAATGGAAGTCCTGATCTTGAGCTTGCTAGTTCTAACCATTTTAATGATGTCTCCTTGGGTTCTCTACGTTCTTTACCCTCCAGGTCGTCGAAGAAACCAAACAATTTTCAGTCGTCTTCTCCCAAGGAAAAGGGTTCTCTTCCTGCTAATTCACAGAAGGAAGAAAATCAGGAGACTACTTGTAAAGGAGGCCAGTCCCTGCCTCGAATCTCAACTGGTTTGTCCTGGAAAACATTAACAAGGTGTATCAAGGAATGAAGGGGAACTGTGAGGATGGTAGTCATAGATGAAATTCCTAGAAGCGAAGTCCCTCAATTGGTTGGGAAGACATTGGTTGGAATATTTAACAGTAAGTCTCTGGGATAAAAATCCCTCACAGGATGTATGAATAACCTATGGAAACCCTTGATTGGATATTCCCAAAAAGTTCATATCTTGTCTTGAAATTAGATTTCCTTCATGTTCCTTTCGACATAAGATTGCGAAGAGATTCAAAAGTAGAAATGGACCTGGGGCCCATCTGGTCTTACCCTTAAATCTTGGTTAGTGGATTTCGCCCCCCTTAAGGAATCCATGATTGTAATGAAGGTGTGGAAGATTTCACCCAGTTTTCCATTGGCTTTTTGGTCTAAGGAAGCGATGGAGGCTATTGGTAACAAATTGGGTTCTTTCGTCAATCTAGAACCTAATTGGGACTCAAAAAAATATTGTAGGTGAGCTTGGATCATGATCGAAGTTGATATCAAAGAATGCCTAGTGGGTAGTATCGATTTATTCTATGCTTGAATTACTTGGCACCAGAAGGTAGACTATTGGAGACTACCTTTCAGGTTCCATGGTTTCCATGAAGTTGGACACATATGCTCTTAGTGCACCAGAATCACATTGCTTCAACAACCCCCTTCCAGACAATGGAAAGCAAAATCTACAATTAGAAAGTAGGACGTGGTTGAGGTCATCTCGGTGGAAGGAAAAACTGACAAAATTCCTTTGGCTAATGACAAAGTGGTACTCTCCAGTCAAGATTTGGGCGACTTGGTTAAAAAATCTTCTGATTTAGGTATGGTTCTTTCTTCCCTTTATCCGTCAAGTGATCTTCATAAATTTTCCTCTATCTAATGTCCCCTCTCCCTTTGTTCCCCTCCCCTCTCCTAGGACCTCCTCCCTTCCTAAAGAATCTGTTTCATCTTCCATCCCAATGGTTATGGAAAAGGAACCTTTGGGATATCGTTTCCCCTCTCCCCTGCTCAAGTCGGACCTTATGCTTGCTCTCTCCTCACCCTCCCCTCCTAGGGTTTCCTCCTCCTTTCCCTCTACTGAGGATTCTCCCCCCAAAAAACCCTCTCCCCCTTCCCCATAAGTCTCCATTTATCCCTTGGTCAAAAGATATGCCTTGAGATGCAAAAATCAAGAGACCAAACCTTCTGATGGAGGATTGTCCCTTGAACCTCCTCCTCACACTCATGCTGGAAGAAAATCTCATCTCTTGAAATCAAAAGAAAGAGCCACTGCAGAAATTCACAAAGGAACCCAAGCGACCATCACAAGGGCCCTTAGAGCAGAGAAATCCCTTTTGAAAAGGGCAAGATTATCTTCCTTTCCTTCAATGCGAGAGGGGTTGGGGTTTCCCCGAAGAAACTAGCCCTCAAAAGAATGTTCCTAAGCATAAATCCAAACATAATTATGATCCAAGAGACAATGTGTCCCGATGACAAAGCTAGAGAAATTTTCAGTCCTTGGCTTAGGAACTGGTCTTTCAATACAATTGATACCTCTCGATTATCAAGAGGCTTGCTTACTAGGTGGATCCCTAATTTTCAGGCCTTGTCCTACTCTGTTGTTCTCTCTTCAATTTCAATCAAATTAAAACGTAAGAATAGTGATTTAGCCTTATCAGTTGTTAATATTTATGGTCCCTACTCTAATAGGACCTCCTTCCAGGAGGACTTGATATCTGTAGGTATTTTTTCTGACCCTCTACTGGTGGCCGGGGGGGGAGACCTGAATTCACCCTATCCCTTCGGGAGGTTTGGCGAGTGCACCCCAGGGTAGACAAGAAAAGCGATTTTTTCCTATGTTTTTTATAAAATTCTCGTATGATGGATCGAACTTGTGAAGCTCTCTCCCACTTGGAGAAATTTTAGGACCTAGGATGAGGAGGTTGCAAAAATATTGGATCACTTCTTAGTTTTTGAAGACCTCTTGGATTTGGGATCAAGTTTTAGAGCAGTGGTATAGGTGGGAGGAATTTCAGACAACCACTCAATCTCTTTACAATACTCTTCAAGCTTTGAGTCCCCTCCTAAATTTTGTCAGTCCTGGTTGGTAAAGAAGATTTCAAGAATCTGGTTCTCTCCACTTGGCTCAAGCTACCCCCTTTGAATCCTGTTCCACTCATGGCACAATTTGCAGCTAATCTTAAGACTTTTAAAAGTGCCATTAAAAAATGGCTTCCTCTTTGGAAATCCAAGAGGTAATGAATTATTCGGGACACTGAAGAAAGTCTCACCGAGGCCTATATGAAGCTAGAGGAAATCCCCCTTTCCAGTGAAAAGTTAGATGAATTAATATAACTGGAGGACAAATGAGCCTCATGGCTAAAGACAAAGGAAGAAGAATTACACATTAAGAGAAGGGCTATCTATATAAGAGCAGGGGATAATAACACCAAGTTTTTTCATCATTCTGTGAATTATCTAAGAAACCTCAACATAATATGGGAAATCAAAGATGAAGAAGGAAATATAGCAATATCCTTTGAGGACAAGTCAAATCTTGGAGAAAAATTCTTCAATAATCTTTTCTGAGCCCCCCTGGTTTCCCTATTCAAGAAATTTTGGAGGCAGTGGGAAAATTTCCCACTGTGTTTTTTGAAGATATGAATTTATCCTCGGAGAAAGAGGTCACGAAATCAGAACTGAGAGCGGTGTTGTTTTCCATGCAGAATGGAAAAATCCCAGGCCACGATGGTGTTACTATGGAATTCTATAAGGATTTATATGATTACCTGAAGAACGATCTTCTGATGGTGGTAAGGGAATCTCAAAAGGAAGGAAGAGTTCATGGGCCTCTAAATGCCACCTTCTTGTGCCTTATCCCTAAAAAATAGTGCCCCTTTCCCTTTGAGGATTATAGACCGATTTCATGCTGCAATGTTATCTACAAATTAATATCTAAGATTATTTCTTGAAGAATGAGATTGATGCTTAGTGATTTCATAGGAGAAGAATAAATTTGGTTTTCTACACAATAGACAGATCCACGACACAATAGCCATCACTCAATAAGTGATCCTTTCTGTCAAAAAAATAAATCTTAAGGCAACCATCCTTAAACTGGATCTCTTCAAAGCGTATGACCGAGTAAACTAGATTTTTCTATGCCTAGTCCTCATCCAAATGGGCATGAGGTTGAAAACTGTCAATTGGATAATGAGATGCATTTAAAGTGCTTCCTTTTCCATCCTTATCAACAAAGCTTCGTCTCTTTTCTTCAAAGCATCCAGAGGACTCCGTTAGGGCTGCCCCCTTTCTCCCTTTCTATTCTTGATTGTCATCAAAGCACTAAGAAAACTGATAAAGGAGGCCAGATCCAATGGCCTCCTCAAAGGAATTGCAGTCTCTGAATCTGAATCTGTAACTCATTTGTTATTCATAGATGACATATTTTGCAGCTTGTTTAGTTCTCAGAGAAATCTGAATTCCTTTAAAAATATTTTAAACCTCTATTGCAACGCAATGGGAATGAAAGTAAATATGGAAAAATCTTGTTTAATTCTTAATCACTGTGTGGACGCGAAAGAGTCCTCCTTTGCCAACATCTTTCCAGCTAAAAGGAAACCTCTATCTGAAGGACTCAAGTATCTTGGCTTCAACTTAAGACCAGACAATTATAGGAAAGAAGATTGGAGTTGGTTAATAAAAAATGTTGATACAAGAATATCCATATGGGTCAATAGACACCTTTCAAGAGGAGGGAGACTAGTGTTAATTAAAGAAATCTTAGACGAAACTCCTTTGTACTCAAATTCCATAACTGCAATACCTAAATAAGTCTTAGACAAAATTCGTTGAATAAGCTTTCACTTTTTATGGGCGGGACAAAAATGTCCTAGAGATACTCATTTGTCCAATTAGAATTCATTCTTTGCCCCAAAAGAGATGGGCGGATGGGGTTTAAAGAACATTCATATTTTTGCTCGAGCCCTAGAGGGAAGGAATCTCTAGATACTAACCCTCGAGAACTCTCTTTGGGTAAGAGTTATGAACTCTAAATATTTTCCCAACCTATATTTTTTTGAATGGTTTTGAGAGCCTATGAAAACTTCCAAAGGCTCAATTGTGTGGAAATCTCTTGTGGAAGCCTTCCCCCTAGTTGGAAATTGGACTGTTTGGCGTATTGGAAAGGGGGAAAAGCTAACACTGGGAGAAGACTCGTGGTTGGGAGTGGGAAACAATTATAAGATTTATCCTCCCCTCCTGCAATTACTCAAGGATAAAAACCTTCTGTTCTTGGGCAATGTAAACACTCGATTTCCCCAGATTCAAGAGCGTCTAGGATGGAAGAATGCATAATATATTGATCTCCCTGAAGCTATGTGAGATGATTCGAACTCCTACATCTCCCTTTTATGCGAAAATTTTATCTCCCTGGACATAGACTTTGAAGACACTCTCTGCTGGTCAAAAAATCCACAAAATGGGTCCTACTCGGTCAATTTGGGTTACAAAGACTGGTTAGAAGATAACATTATGACCCCTCTGAAATGGTGGTGGAAGCCCCTTTGGAAACCCAAAGATCCTTCGATATGTAAATTAACTTTATGGCTTGCAATGAACAACAAATTGATGACTTGGGATAATTGCCTTAGAAGAGGATGGTGTGGACCTAACATATGTCCTCTTTTTAAAGAAAATCAAGAAACTATTACTCATGTCTTTGTCTCCTGTACCTATGCAGGAAATGTTGCGCAATTAATAAAAGAACAACTAAAATCCAAGGCCAATTGGAACCAGGGCTTCGTAGAAGAGTTCTTTAGATCTTGGATCTAAGTCAGATCAATATCCTTGTATGCAGGCCTCCCTGGTATCATGATTTCGAACATCTTGTGGGCCCAAAACAACTCTGTTTTTAAAGATAAGTATGTTCCTCGAGAGGTCTCTACGGAAATATCACTTAGTCAGGAAGAAGAGTTCAAGGTAGATTTAATGGAAAGTAAGTCTCAGATTATAATCCCTCCTCCCATTGATTAGACCATCCCTTGGGGATACTTTGACGGGGCCAGTCAAGGACACTCTCCTTCATGTGGAGTGGCAGTGGTTCTTTTTATCAGTCACAACCACTTTATTCACATCAGATATGCGCTAGGGGGCGGAACAAATAATAGAGTGGAACTTATATCCCTCTAGACCCTCCTGGAAACTGCAAAGGAAAAAAACTTGTCAAAGCTTCAAGTTTTTTGTGACTCCAAATTGGTGATCGAATGGGCGAGGGGGTTGTGCCATGGAAAAAACAACCTTGATATACAAAAGTTCAAAATGGCCAAAGGCATGGAGAAAAATTAAAAAATTGCAAATGTCTTAGTTGCTCTTAAGACTTCTTAAATACACCTTAAAACTACTATAATTTTGACAGGAGTAGATTGCTACATAAGAAAATAACAAACATAAAATTTTACACTGCATAAGACTGAGCTTAATTGAGTTTAAGGTCTGTGTCCACCTTGCTAAGAGTAGCTTCTTGTACTTCAAATGTAGGTTGGGGCTGAGGAGGTTGAATTATTTCACAAGACACAAAGGATCCTTCTAATGGCAGAGAATGTTGTTGTGCAAGAGCTTTAGAGGGGTGTTGCTAAATATGACGATGTAGGGACTGAAGCTAGGCTGAATGGCGGTTGACTACACAGAGTATCAAATTTAGTTCCTTATTTTTCTTATCCTCCCGTTCTTGGAGCTGGCGAACTAATTGAGAATTTGAATTTTGTAATGCCTTCATTTCTAATTGTTGTAAGTGCAATTGCTCCTGCAGGCACTCCAATTTACATTCGGTGTAGTCGCATGGAGTGCTATCTCGCCGCCACATTATGAGGATGAAGAGTTTGGAGCGCGGACGACGCCAGAGCCATTCCAAAACATACCCGAACATTTGATGTTGTGCTTGGGGTGTTAATGCATCCATAATTTAATTACCTCCCAAGCTCTTCCCATAACGAAAACCTCAAGCGAGTTCAACATTGAATCTCAAAAGGGAAAGGACATCCCGAAATGATGAAAATATGAGGTAATTAACATCCTCAATGCCGAGGCCATCCACTAAAGTGCAGATCTTGAATGAATGTCAACCCTCACAAAGCTGAGGGGGATGGATATTTGTAGAGGAGCCTTAACTTAAGGTGGTTTCCCACATGGCTACATCAAATCGTATGAGGTGGGTATATTAAACAACACGCGAGCTTAAATTTGCATGTGTGATGGGCAAGGGTTGCCTCATGTCATCAGTATGAGGAGGTTTCTTTGGACGCTGTAAACGTGAATGACGATTGCATCAACAAATCTAAAGAGAGGTGGGGTCATATCCCCACCCTCCCTTTTAATAACTTCATTAATTTCTTTAAGCCAAATAATTACCTTGATGGGATTGAATTTTTTTCAAAAACACATTAGCAACTTAAGGTAAATAATGTTGTGAGTATCTCACATTGATTCTAAAGATGCTTTGGGAAAATTGCTTTTCTTCCTTAACCAAGGAATCCACCTGTCCATTATGGGTTTTGTATAAATGATGATAGCTTATAGACTGAAATTTTTGCTCCATGAATTTAATTCTTTGGTATATCCACATATGACTATGATGGGTCTTTTTGATGATTCTTGCAACCCTCTAACAATTAGATCAGAGTCACCAATGACAACTATTCTAGCTAAATTGTCTTATGGAATGAGATTTAGTCCCACATAAACTACAAGAATCCTTGCTTGGTTGTTTGTAGCATGACTTAACCCCCATGAGTACTCAATATTCTTATTTCCTTCGAAGTCGAAAATGACTCCCCCTACACTTACCGCCCCTAGTTGAACCGTAAAATGTCACAAAATTTTCAAGTGTTCAGTTCATTCATCCATAATCTCAAAAAAATTAAAAAAGTTAAAACTAGGGTTCATGAATATAAGAAGTATATTGTCCTTGATGGGATTCAAGAATCTCCCAAGTTCCTTCTTGTAACTCCAATCCTTCTTTGGAAATCTCATTTGCTTTTGTATTTTTGTCCATGTAAACATATACGAAGGAGAGGCACCACTAAAATCTCTTTGTATATTCTTGATGTCCCCAAA
This sequence comes from Picea sitchensis, assembly GCA_010110895.2. Taxonomy (NCBI): domain Eukaryota; kingdom Viridiplantae; phylum Streptophyta; class Pinopsida; order Pinales; family Pinaceae; genus Picea; species Picea sitchensis. The sequence goes on along the minus strand of SNQJ01S0224634.1, from coordinate 16,377 downwards.
TAATAGCTAAAGCATAAAATTCCTGTTGGCACAGGGGCATAGCTAGGGTTCAACGCTTAACAACGCACCAACAAAACCCAGACTACCGGCCCTATCAGCAACACCTGCGAAGCAGGCGAGGTCTCACTGGAGGTAGAAGCAAGGGGGGGTTATAGGACGCAGGTGTCTGTAACAAAGTTGGGACACAGATATGTGATAAACACAATTCGCCCAATAGTATACTAACACTTATGATTAACATGCATTAGTCTCTTAGCATAAATAACACTGCAATACTTAGTTAAAGATAGATTGACACAGTAATAATGAATGATTATATAACCTGAGCACTTAGCACTTAACATTATAAGTTAGATCTAGCATCCATTCATCCTTAACACAAGTAAAGCACTAAGCAATAACAAATCTATCTACCATACATAATAATCAAAGCACTAAGAAAAACATAACAGAGATAACATTGCACAAAGAAAACCATAAGACACCAGATCTACGTGGTTCACCCCATGGTGAGGCTATGTCCACCAGCCGCTTCACCTTCTTTATTATGTGCTCAAATCTTACATTCATTCACTCCAGTGCACTAAGCCACAAAGTCAAGCCTCACATAGGACAAGAGATCTGCGCACCAAGCACCAGATCCTCCTTCCAAAACTAGGTTAGGGCACAGAGCCAACCCTCTATCAAGCACAAAGCCTTAACACATGTACATCCCTTGGCACAAAGTTACTCAAAACTACTTGCACTTAGCTCTTTCCAAAAAATTCTCAAAAGCTTCTAAAAAAATTCTACTTCTACCATACATTCTTACTTTATTTATGCTTTTACAATCCCTTACAATAAGGCCTAATCATGGGTAAACCCCATGGGCCGACATCCCATAAAACCATTACAAAAACCCTAGAGGACCCCTTACTGGGTCCACATAGCCCACAAAATTGGTGAGATCCACGATCTCAGCTCCACCTAGGCACTTCTTGTTCAAACAATGTGTCGAAGTCCAAAAGTGGTCCAAATCTGAACAAGGTTTCCTCAAAACTTGGTCGAGGGCCAGCAGGACCCCAACACTCACCTGTGACTCATCCCAAGTCACTCAGGTCTGGACAATGCTACTTCCAAGGCTTTAAGATTAACTCGGTGATCTAAAAATATGACGAAGACTTGATAAACTTGATTAAATTAAATTGCAAGTGAAATGTTATGTGTTTAATGCAACATGATCAAATTGCAACACATATTAAAGGATTACTTATGTAGAAATAAGCATAGACAGCATCATAAATCATTGAACATAAGACATAAACACAACAACTTGATAAAGGAGTTCACCCCACTCCGGGCTACATCTCCTGGTCCAGCCTCCAAATGGATCTTTTATATTAAATTGCTCAAAGTGCTTAAAAACAAGTCTTACAGTGCTCAAATCAACAAAATGACTGCTCCAATCGCTCCGCAGCGTCCCAAAACCCCTGTCTAGGTTTTGACGGCTCCTGAAACGGTCGAAAAATGAAGAAGATAGCCTCCTTTGAAGTTCTCCCCTTCAACTATGTTGTCTCTGGTTCTACACTTTGCACCCTTTGCACATGAACCTGGAACACGCTC
>SNQJ01S0224632.1:0-10328 GCA_010110895.2 Picea sitchensis | reverse complement strand
TGGATAGGAATGGAGTTGGAAGTAGGATAGAGAGGAAGGATGAGTAGTAATAGTTGAGACAATATGGAGATCTGTCATGTGGCGGGATTTGATGAAGAGAAATGTGTATATATGAATATTCATTATTATGTTACTAAACCATAGTTGTTTAAAACAAATTATTGAGCCAGATAATTGTGATTAAAGAATTTCTCTAACAATTGATTGACTATTGTCTTTTATAAAAGACTAGTCTTGCTGACTGGATTGAATGCATACCTAAATTATTAAAGGATGATAGTTTGATTATTAGTACGTGCATGAGATTTGCATGTACTATCTACACATGCATTTATTGTACATATACACTAGTATGTATGAGCTTTCTTGACTTACTGATAATGTCAGTTACTTCTTGTGAATGGGTGAACCATGCTCTTTTCCTTTGTACCGTCAGATCCCTTAACTTCGAGACGAAGTTTCTTGAAGGGTGGGTGTATTTAATGACCCTAATTGGGTAAATGTTTAAAGATTATAAAGTAAAATTAATTAAAGAAAATAATTGTGGTTAACTAAGTAATACTTTAACTATAGATCACATTTAATGACCTAAGAAATAAATCTTAAGAAATCAATGAGAAATGTTATAAAATGGTTGCGTATGCAGAGAGGGAGAGCCTGTTAGTCCCAATAAGATAAAACATTAATGGAGGGATAAGGGACGGGGACGAGGGAAGGTGAGGGAGTAAAGGAGGAGTCGGTGAAGGAGGGATAAGGGAGAAAGGGAGGTTTACGTGAGGGGCATTCGATTTTGGATGGAGGATGGATTCTGGAGGACTTTTGGACTTGTTGTGAGCACAAAGTTTTTGACTGTGGATTTTGATCAGTTGAGGCATCGATTTGCTGGAGGTTTTGGGTATGGGGGCCAGGATATACGTAGATATCCTGGAGCTAGGTAGATTTCCTAGTTGGCAGGGAGGAAAGTAGTTTTGGGCAGTTATTTTCCTGTTTGTGGCATGGTTGATCTGTGTAGCAGGTAGCAGGAAGACAACAACAAGGCACAAAGGCAACAAAAACTAGCATCATCAGAACCAGGTACTTTGTTAAGTTATGTGTTTATTTCTTTCTGCCATGAAATCAGTATTTATTGATAAATCTAAGTTACTGAAGTTGCTGTTATAAAAATCAATATTATGCTAGGAAGTTATTGTCTCAATTTCTTTCATAAATTTCTTATGAAACTGAATGATGTTTAGAATTATTCGGTTGTTACAAAATTGGCATGCATAGAAGCCACATAGATGTTGTGCATGCCAAATTTGTCATGCACAGTAGACATAAAATGAATCACTATACTTATCATTTATCAACAATGTAAACTTAAAAAAAATTCATGATTTAGTTTATTTCCTATCAATGATGGGAAAAAAAAAATGAGTTTTAGGATTTGTTCGACATTGTCACCTTGTCAATATGGTGTTTACCATTTTTACTAATTATCATAGGCATATGTCATTTTTATAGTAGGTCGTACTCCAAGCCAAAAAAAAATTAAAATATGGTAGTTGTGTTTGAGGTGCAAGTCCCTAATTCGATGCAATGCCATCTTGTTGTTTTTGGATTTCATTGTCATGTATGTTCCCTTCTATGAATTGTGATTTTTGAAATTTGATCCTTATTTTTTCCTAAAACTCATGTTTTTTTCCCATTATTGATAGGAAATAAACTAAATCATGAAATTTTCTAAAGTTTACATTGTTGATAGATGATAAGTATAGTGCTTAATTCTATGGCTTCTATGCATGCCAAATTTGGCATGCACAAAAGCCCTTGGTATGTCATTTTTATACTAGGTCGTACTCCAAGCCAAAAACATTGTAAAATATGGAATTTGTGTTTGAGGTGCAAGTCCCTAATTCGATGCAATGTCATGTTATTGTTTTTGGATTTCACTGTCATTCCTGTTCCATCTATGACTTGTGATTTTTGAAATTTGATCCTTATTTTTCCCTAAAACTCATGTTTTTTTTAATCCTAAAACTCATGTTTTATTTTTCCCATTATTGATAGGAAATCAAATAAATCATGATTTTTTTAAAAGTTTACATTGTTGATAGATGATAAGTATAGTGCTTCATTCTATGGTTGTTGTGCATACCAAATTTGGCATGCACAACAACCTTGTGGATTTTGTGCATCCCAAATTGGCATGCCCAACAACCCTTGGTATGCCATTTTTATACTAGGTCGTACTCCAAGCCAAATACATTGTAAAATATTGCAGTTGTGTTTGAGGTGCAAGTCCCTAATTCGATGCAATTCCATCTTGTTGTTTTTGGATTTCAATATCATGCATGTTCCCTTCTATGTCTCATGATTTTTGAAATTTGATCCTTATTTTGATATTTCATTCACTTCTACCCCTTCATGTAATTGTTGAAATTTCACATCCACTAGAAAGATGTTTCTTGCCTCTCCCCCTTGATTTTGTATGATTGCTCAAAACCCTCATTTAAATCAAATCATGAATGAATATAGTTATGGGGGAAGCTCTATCTTCCACCAAGACCAAATCATTTGCAACACATGAATATATTATAATTTTATATTAGTAGTAGCTTGTGTCCTGTAATATATTTTTTGGTTCTCTTTAGGCCACCCAATAAATGCATTCTTCTTGTTGACATACCTTTTTCTTTATGACAGTTGAGTCTCTATATCACTCATTCTCAAGACATGTTTACATTTTTCCTCGTGATGAATCCAAATTTTAATAAGAAATTACAAACTAGTATTAAAATTTTGAATATAAAAGGTAGGTCATTTAAATAATCACATTGAAAATGTAACATCCCACTCTTGCGCACACCTGATTGGAATTATTTTTTGAGGACACTTGTGTGCGAGTGATCCGGTTCATTATATGATTGATTGTTTTGCTTATGGATTTTGATGATGTTGTGATGTGATGGTATGTATTTTATTATATTTGTATCGACATGTGCTATTGACTTTTTTTTCCTAAGTGTGCAGGACTCTGGATCGATTGAGAATGCCTATGGCATCAATGGACCTCCTTGGACTCTGAATCGAGTCAGGGGGTGGACTGTTATGGTTTGATTATTTTTTATATTGCATATGCGACATATGATTGGTATATTATGATGTTGATTTTGGATCGCTGACATGTTTCGTTGATGGATGCAAGATGAGAATATCTTGCTAACCAGACTCACATTTGGAGTAAAGGGGTCACGCATGGCAACCAGAGATATTGAGGGAGAGGTGTGGCAACATCCCTGCCATAGCCTACTAGCACTCCTACCGTGGCTCGGACTATAGGTTAACGATTACCTAGTTCGAGAGGTCCACGATGTCATGGGTGCAGACTGTGACAGTCGATCACGATGATTCTAAGGGGCGCACAATAAGGCAAGGTCCTTATTCCTTAGAGGCCCTTAGTCTCCAAAAAGGTCTCCCAATAGAGTATTTACTCCAAGGGAGGACATCTACCAAAATCATTCAAAAGGCGAGTGACACCCTTGGGGCACGTCGCATAAATGAAACATGAATCAAGGTGAGTGGCACCCTTGGAGCACGTAGTGTGTCTTGAAGGGAACATCTCGGTTTTAAAACTGGTGAGTCAAGGAACCTAGATACCTAGAAAACAACATCTCATCTAACATGGTCAGCCATAAAATAATTGTTGCATGAGTAAAGTTAAAAAAAAAATTATAAAATTAAAATTTTTTCCTTAAAAACACTTTTGTTGAGCCTAGTGAATTTAAGTCTTAGGTCTAAGTAGGATATGACAAAAAAAAATTGATTAAGAAAGTAAAAGGGGGATGAAGAAAATGGGGTAAAAATTTAATTTGAAATTTTAATGGATGATTAAATTATTTCAAAGATTAATTGTTGTTTATGTGAAAACTTGCTAATTTCGAACTTAGAGAAAAAGGGGAAACTTAATTACAAAAGGAATGTGGAAGATAGGAGGGAATATAGTCTAGAAAACTTTGCATTGTCAAACTCAACTAAGATTTTAAAAAGACGTCAGTATTTAAGGGAATGTGAGGGAATAAAGGGACATCGAGGAGCGTTTTTAGGAACGCTTTTAGGTGGGTGAGGAAATTTGACATTTTTAATTAATTAATTAAATGAATTTTCCGGTGCAACTAAGGGATCAAATAACAAGTGTATGGGACAGAATTTTCCTATTTGATTATTATTAAAAACAATTTAATGTGCGTTTTGGAAACAAGTCACTAAGAAAACTCTATAAAAGAAATGATGAAGGAGGAGAATGGATCACGTCTGGTATGCGTAAGGTTATGCTGTCATATTTTACTCTTGCCTGATTTTTCTTGTGGGATTTGGGACACCTAGCTCGGATAACAAGTGGTAGCTCGACCTTGCAAGGCGATCTGGGAGATAGCCTTCTTTTGTCTCTGTGTGTGGCTCATTTGCGGCTCGAGCGGATCAGGGGGGAGAAGAGTACCCCTAGCATTGGATGGGAGGTACCAGTGAGGTCTCAATGGTTAGCAGGCAAGAGATGGACAGAGTGCAAGCACGGGGCACCAACTTTAGTTTCTTCTACTTCGGTTACGGTATGCATGTGTGAAATTGCATTGTAAATTAGTTAAAATTTTCCTGTATATGAATATCGATATTGATGAATATTTTAATGTATTTATGGCACAGTAGTTGGGAATCCAATTGAGATTGTTTGTTCCATTTAATTAAAAAGAATTTGTTCAGTTATTAAAAAGAATTTATGGTTTTGATTGTTGGTTTACATTCGCTGCCTCACGAGAGTTCCTTCCATTTCCATCCTTATACACATCCTCTATCTATTAAATTTTTTGTTTGTGTGGATTATTGTTTCTTGCGTTTTAATTCAAATTCCCAGAAGATCTTGAAACTATTAATTAATCCATTGCAATGTCATTATCCTTGGTGTTTTCCTTGCGGTATGAAGAGCTTAATGTTCATGATCAGTTTAAGGGTATATTCCTTGTTGTATTTTGGCGTAATCCTTGTTGTTTTCATATATTAATGCTCACTTTGAGTTAATGGCGTATTCCTTCTTGTATTATGGCATTTTCCTTGTTGTATGCCGAGCTTAATGCTCACGATCAGTTTAATGGCGTAATACTTGTTGTATCATGGCATATTCCTTACTAGATGCAGAGCTTAATGCTCGCGCTTAGTTAAGGGTGTATTCCTTGTTGTATTATGGCGTATCCCTTATTGTTTTAATATCTTAATGCTCATTCTCAGCTTAAGGGCGTATTATTTGTTGTATGCAGAGCTTATTGCTCATGCTCGGTTTAATGGCGTACTCCATGTTTGTTCATATCTTTAATGCCAATGAAATTTCATCCATATAGAAACGATATTTTAACTAATGCAACACCTACATTGCGGCCACGATACCAGTGGACTGCCATGAAGCTTCATTCCTGTAGCAACGATATTTTAATTAATGCATCACTTTCCTTGCTGCCACAATTCAAGTGGGACTGCCCACGATTTTATTTTTGTAGCAAGCGATTTCATCATTTTAATACCAACACTTTCCTTACTTCCACGATTCCAGTGGGACTGCCCATGATTTTATTTCTGTAGCAAGAGATCTCATAATTTTAATACCAATGGTTTCATTGCCGCCCCTACTTCAATGATAAACTTTACTGTACAGTGTTTGTGTTTTAATGATGTAAAGTTATAATGATGTAAAGTTATAAAGATTTTAAAAGTTTGCAATGATGTATAAACTTTAAAGAATGTAAATTTATAATGATGTAAAGTTATAAAGATTGTAAAGGTTTGCAATGATGTATAAACTTTAAAGAATGTAAAGTTATGATGATGTATAAACAGATTGTAGTATTAAATTAATCAATATTTTTACTTTAAGGATTGTAAAGTTGACAATGTTGTATAGACTTTAATGATATAAAGTTTATCATGAATGTATAAAGTTTAAATCATGTATGATGTAAAGTTTATAATAATTGTAGTTTTGTTTTTCTATCATGATGTATGCGTTGATTATAAGGGAGACTCCTGGAATTATAATGATGAACGTATTCTTGACTATGATGGAGACCCCTTGCACAACGGATTGTATATCGCATCTTGTGCCATGGAATTTATTTTAATTGATGATTGATTAAATCGTGTGCCTGGAATTAAGTAGAATTGCACCTCGACTTTTTTCATTGCTAGATAGATTTAGTATTCAGTTCTCTTGTGCCATCAAATTTGTGTTACATATGTTGTTTTTTAGATGTTATGTGTCTTGATGATCATTGATGATATCTTTAGCTTAGTCATTCTATATTATGTATTTGATGAGGATGAATTAAGTATCTCCATGGTTAATTGATGTTAGAATTGATCGAATGAAGCTTTAGATGATCATTGATGTTGTTGTTTAGCTTAGTCGGCTTGGATTGTTTGTGTCGGGTGGGATGTAGACACCTCCTTGTTCCTCAAAATAGTTGCCATCTCTGAGACCTTAAATGGTCAAAATCCATGGGAACCTGGGCTTGAGTGTTGTTTATGTGTCCTGGAGGTCCTAACCCTTGCACGGTAGGATAGGTGGGTAGTCATTTATATTCTTTGTTTGAGTAATTGTCTGTAAGTTGCTTCAAGTTGCATGATGTGCTAATATGCTAGGCTTGTTATGTTTATGTGCTTCATGGAAATTCTTTCATTGTGATTTAATCGAGTTGTTCCACTATGAATTATTGTTGATGTTATTGTCCTCTTGTTAAAAAAAAAAAAATTTACCTGTTGTACGTCAATTGGTGTCCCAATGGTCAGGGTTGTTACACATGGTATTAGAGCCAGGTTCGACCCACAACTTGTGATCATTACGTTTTCCACCGAATAGAGACTTGTTTATAATTTATCGCTAATTAATTTTATTTTTATTCATTTAGGTAATCATGGTTAGAGGATGTCACAGAGGAAGAAGACAGAGTGTTAGGGGAGGAGGCATGATGCCTCTAGTAGCATCCAGGCTCGAAGGGTCTAACCCCCAAGGAGAAGAACACGTTATGGGATTGAAACAGATAGTTGTGAGATGTGGTTGGGTTGATGAGGTACCTTCAAAGGATGTCAGAGGCCTTGATCTACCATTTGGATAGAGATGAGGCTAGGGCATCAACACCTCCTGAGGATCCACCACGCGCCCCATCTAGTATTAGTAGCGTTCACTGAGAACTCGAGAAGGTCAAGTTTCCTACGTTCTTTGGTGCCACGAATGACGCAGCCACCGAGGCATGGTTGGAGAATATGGTGATGTGATTTTCACTTTGCAACTATACCTGCAACATGAAGGTCCACATGGCGGTCTTCCAGCTGAAGGGGAGTGCTCTTCTATGGTGGAAAACGCTCCTACCACAACTGAACATGGTCGTCGAAGATATGTCATGGGAACTGTTTGAGGAGTGATTATGAGAGAGGTATATGTCAGAGGAATTCATTGACCGTCAACTCAATGAGTTCAACGCCTTGCAACAGGGTGACCATACGATTCTCTAGTATGAGGCCCATTTCATGGAGTTTCTTCGGTATTCTCTGTACGTGAATATCGAGAAGCTTAAGGTCAACAAGTTCATGTTTGGCCTTAATGTCAACATTCATGTGAAAGTGAGGATTTTGATGCCTCAAACGTTGCACGATGTTATCCAGAAGGCCCTCATAGTTGAGGAGGATCTTATCAACGAGGTTCAGAGAAGGACTCTGGCGAGACCAATGGGATGAGCGACATCTAGTGCGCAGCAACATCAGACACCAGCTAGACATCCACTAGAGTATTGAGGTCCTCTGAGAGGATCCACATTCACTACACCATGACGATCGGTGCCTCAACAATGGACTCCCTTAGAGGACCACAACATCAGGAACAACGTCGACCGCAATAGTAGCAGTTCAGGCATGTTCAACAAAACATACCATGGTTTTAGGCTAGTGGGCCATCAACTTCTACTTTAGGGACTAGGAGTACTAGACCAAAGATAGGGTGCTGGACATGTGGAGAGCCACATTACTAGCATGACTTCCCAGTTGAGAGGGCTTGAGAAGTTGGATCAGCTGGACCCACTACCATAGGAGATTTGGGCAAGGCCAATTAGATTCATGCAGTAGTGAATAAACGCTAGGACGAGCACCAATATGTTGTGCTCGAGATGTCAGGTAGCATCGCTCATGATACCCTGAGTATTTTGATAGATCCAAGTTCTACAGAGAGCTTTATTTCTAGTGTATTGCTAAAAATAATTAAGGTAAAGGCAGTCAAATAGGATGAGTTTAGCTACATGGAAATGGCTTCGAGAGCCAAACAAAAGGTTGGAGGAAGGGTTATAGTTTGTATCCTTAACCTGGGATATTTTTTCATGAATGCCAAAATGTACGTCATGATCTTAGGATCTTATGATGTCGTGATCGGTATGGAATGGTTGGAATGGTTGGAATGATGAGGCGATATTCAACTGTACAAAGAAACAATTGAGTTTGGTCGACGATGAGGGACATAGACATGTGATTGTAGGTAGGAGCCAAGAAGTTTCCCTAAGGTTCATCTCTTCCCTACAACTATGGAAGAGAATGCACAAGGAATGCAAGCTATATGTAATCCTTGTGTTAAACAAAAAGGGTGTGGCGAAAGGAATAGAAAACCTTCCAGTATTACGAGAGTTTGCGAATGTCTTCCTAGAGGAGTTACTAGGGTTTCCACCGGAGAGGGAATTGGAATTTACCATCGACCTAAAACCGAGAACTGAATCGAAAGAGAGAGCACCTTATCGGATGTCGACCCCTGAGTTACAAAAGTTGAAAATGCAACTAAAGGAGTTGTTGGATATAGGACTTATACGTTCGAGTGTGTCACTTTGTGGTGCGCCTGCTATTTTTATATGGAAGAAGGATGGGTCATGGAGACTCTGCATTGACTACCATAAATTGAACAAGGAAACAATCAAGAACCAATATCTGTTGCCAAGGATAGATGATCTGTTTGATCAAATGAAAGGTGCGATGATGTTTTCGAAGATTGACTTGAGATCAGGGTATCACCAGTTACGGATCAAGGAAGAAGACATTCATAAGACTGCTTTTAAGATGAGGTTTTGACATTATGAGTTTATTGTTTTACCGTTTGGACTGACAAAATCCACAGGGGTATTTATGAGCTTGATGAACAGGGTGTTTTGTGAATACTTGGACAAGTTTGTTCAAGTATTCATTGGCGATATTTTGATATATTCTTGGATGATGGAAGAACATGATGAACACTTGTGCTTGGTACTACAGTGTCTACGAGAGAACAAATTGTTTGGGAAACTTTTGAGATGCTCATTTTATCAATCGAAGATTCATTTCTTAGGGAATGTAATCTCCAACGAAGGTATCAATGTGGATCCAGTGAAGGTTGAGGCTATTATGGAATGGACTGTGCCGACAAATGTCCCATAAGTTTGAAGCTTCATGGGTTTAGAGGGATACAATCAACGGTTCGTCGAGGGTTTCTCAAAGATAGCCAATCCGATTACAGAATTGCAGAAGAAGAACATGAAGTTTGTTTGGATAGAGAAATGCGTGGAAGCATTTCAAAGGCTCAAGGAGATGTTGACAAAAATGTCGATATTAAAGGTCTCTCACATGGTCGAGTGATCACCTACATATCGAGAAATTTAAGAATCCATGAGGAGAACTATGGAATGCACGATTTCAAGTTGTTAGCCATTGTGTATGCCCTGAGAGTGTGGAGACACTACCTTATTGGATGAAAATTCGAACTAAAAATGAACCATTATGGTTTACAACACATTTTTACGCAAAGGGACTTGAGCGCGTGACAAAGGCGTTGGTCAAAAATTCTTAGCGAGTACGATTTCGAGATTACCTACATAAAATGAATAGTGAACAAAGTGGTTGATGCGTTGATTTGGAGACCACACATATTATCGGTGATACCTCTTCAGATGAATCTACATGAAACTATTCTAACTTTACAATGCGACGATGACTGGTAGAAGGAGGTTAAGGAATTTATCAGACAAAACACCATGATGGTACCAAAATTTGAGGGATTTACTGTAGACAATGACATATTAATGAGAGATAATAACCCAATTTACATACCTCCAAACGACGAGTTGAAGAGTTTTATATTAAATGAAGCTCATAGAGTTGTGCAACCTTCTTGGATAGGTTGCGCATCAACACTCCTACACCTGAGAATGTAGGGAATAGCTCTGGACCAGAGAACATTTCTGGTAAGTTTCTTAAATTTTGTTTATTTTTGTTGAATTTTGTTGTATTTAAATTTATGTGCA
>SNQJ01S0224631.1:0-14765 GCA_010110895.2 Picea sitchensis | reverse complement strand
ATTGACCATTCCATCAACTAATGATGGGTTGGAGGAAATCTTACAATAACCAGTTGAAAGTTGAAGCTTTTCCAAAAGAGAAGAAGCCTCATCCATATGAGGAAAAAGGTGAGAATAATGATCACCTTCGCATAACATACAAGGAAATTTGACAGTTGTCTTGTTCTTACCAACCTTAATGTCACTAGTAGATGGGGTGTCACCAACATGTCTAGCAGGGGCCAATGATGTGGAGGACCACATTTCTAAGATCTTGGGAAGACTAGGGAAATCCCTTAGAAAGTGGTCACCCTTACAAAGACTTCAAGGGAACTTGGGTTTCATATTTTTCATTTTAATCTTGTCGACCTCATCAACAGTCCGAGTACGATTAATAGTAGTTGGTTGATTGGATCCAACATATGATGTAGTTGGAGGCTTGGTCTCTTTCTGGTTCTTCTTCTTCTCTTTCCATTTCTTCTTATTCATATCAATCTGTCTACTTGCTTGAGAGATTTCACTAGGTGAAGAAGGAGAAATTGAAGGAGACCTAATGGGCGAAGAAGGAGAAAGCTCAACATGAGGTTGATGTGTGGGTGGTGTGCTTACATATGAAGCACCTGCATTCGAGATCACTGGAGTGGAAAACAACCATACCGGTAACCCAATTGTGAGACCTGGAAGGCTCAAAGTAGCAATGTAAAGAGGACCAATGTTTCCGTAAGAAGGAAAAACAAATGTTTCCCCTAGAAAATGGGTTTCTTCATTGGTCATTCCGGGAACTGACGCCATAAAAATAAATATCCAACCTAGAGTTTGCTAGGGAGAACAAATAACACACGCTAAAAATCTAGTAAGAAAGAAAGCAAACAAAACCTTCTCATAATGAGCACACTAGTTGGTGATGAAATCCAACATCGCGGGAACAAATTAAGAAGGGGATGAGACATAGTGGGTGGAAATGTTACATTGATGACCTGCCTAATGGACTTACACCCTGGTGCAAGCTCCCACACATAATGGTGGGTATACCCTCCAAGGAGCCCGAGTGAGTCTAGCTAACATCGATTCTAGGTACCATGAAGACTTGCCCCTCCATATTCACCTTGTGTAAATACCCTAAAGATATAGGCCACTAAGGTTACCAACTACAACAGTGATGGCTGGGGAAATAGTCAACAATCCGATCCACACACAAGGTCAGGGTATCTAGCCCAAAATCAACTTGAAATGCTTCCACTCATCATTGTGGGTATACCTTCAAGTGACCCCCATAATACATGCAATATCTACACCAAGACCAAAAAAGCAGGGTGAGTAACTCTGCTAGTCTCAATGCAACCTCAGGTTTGACCCTTGTGTGAGAAGGGCTTCTCAGGACAAAATGTAGCAATTGGATTTCACCGCTCCCTAACACAAGATCGTATGTTTGTTTGCAGCTTTGGAAAGTTATCTTTCACACCTATTCCAAAGCCCTACAACTAATCTAATGTAGGTTTGCTACCAAAAAAGGTAAAAATGTCCAATCAATTTTGGTTTAGCACTGGATTTTTAAGGCTGTTGTTACTCAAATGGAAAATGGTGTGGACAATATGGTGTTTTGACCAACACGAAAGTTATGCAAAGAGATGAATATGCAATCTTTTCATTTCGATAAAAACTATGCTACAAGAAGGAGAAAACATTCATCATTTTAGATGCACAATATCCCAAAATGCCAAAAAAACATGCAATTCCACTACTTCAAATGCAATAATTCAAGGAAGACAATAAAATGCAAAGAAGAATCCAAGAAATGATAGGGAGAAAGAAAAACCACTCAAAATTGTCCCGAAAAAAACACAGCTAGAAAAATAAATTTCACGTTTCGGAAAGAGGTTTCAAGCTCTAATCAATACAAAATAGAGTGACAAGCATAAAAAACCATCAAGAACCAATCCAAACAACTTCACAAACCAACCACAGACTCTGGGTAAAGAGTACTACAAAACAGACAACAAAAGACTAAGCAAAAGAAGGCAATTTCATTCAAAAAAGACACTAGCGGTCCCCTAGAAGGGTGCACATAGTGTTGCAACACCCCATAAAACACAGTAGGGGAGAACTGGCGCTCTGGTATGGCCTACAGGGGGGCGTTGGTGCTCTCAGAAACTCAAAAAAATAGCCAAACATTTGCAAAAAATTACCCAGAATACATGAAAAAAGGTGAATTTTCTAGTGAAGGTAGGAGAAGGTTAATGGATGAATAAAGAATAGTAATTTATTGGGAAAATGATCTCAAATATCAAATGGAATGGTGAAAAAAACCTTTGAATTTCCTCACAAAAGATTCCACTCAGTCAGATAAATGAGAAGAAAACAGTAAGTTGACTCTAAATCGTCAAAGACAAAGAGTGACTTCAAGGTAAGGAAAAGACATCAAAATTCCAAACAAAAGGTGATCAATTCTTAGAAATAAGAGTGTTGAAGGCCAAGACCAAGATGAACTGAGGTTGTAAGAGTCCTGAGCAAGTGCCAAAAGCAATAAATGAACTCAGAGAATGAAACCATAGAATATTTTTCACAGAAAAAGGGGCAACACTTTGGTGTAAAGGGCATCAGAGCATTCCAACGCTCTGTGTAAGACCAACAGGGAGCACCAACGCTTTGGTAGCAAAGGCAGGGGAGTTTTAGGCTCTTAAAGTTCATAAAAATGCCCATAAAATAAAAAATTCAAGCAAACTCAGTCAATCAAAGTAAATATGATGAAATAAAGAGCCAATCAACAGATCTAAGAATCAGAGAAACAGTATGGAGAAGGTCAAAGAATGAGAAAAGGCCAAGAGAAGACCTAGGAAAGGAATAAAAAATCAAACCTCCTCCCTAGTGGAGTGACCAATTTCTGTTACAGAGAAATCCCCTTGCGGGCAAGTGGATTCTCTCTTGGATACTAGACCCCTATGACCAAGACAAAAAAGTGCTATTGTGGACACTGATTTTCCTTTTCATGAAGCTAAACTATCCAAAGGAGAAGAATAAATAAGAGTAAATACCTTTTTACCGACGTTTGTCCTTGCTCGATCCATGCTAATATTGTTCTTCAAGTTCTTCAGAAGGTCCTGCAATACAATGAGTAACAACAGTGAGACATACTTCCTACTCTACCATGATTAGCTTCATAATGGATCTATGAAAGAAACAAGTTCATGAAACGTACAGAAAATTTAAAGGAAACATGACAAGAATAGATTTATATTAATGAAAACAAAGTGAGATGCTTACAACCATGGATGTAGGTGCAACAAATTCACCAAGATCTCTTTGTCCAGACCCTTGCTCAAATAATCCACACATAGAATGTTGATGCTTCAATGATATCTCCCTTATGAGTTCATAAGTTTGATACTTCACAATGTATCCATATCAATACCACTCATGAGAGCATAAGTTTGGTATCTCTCAATCTCTATATTTCCTATCATGTACCTTTCACCATGATAAAGCCTCCTTATATAAGCTTGGAGAGGCCCAACCAATTGAGAGATCTTTGGGATAAGTTGAGGATTCCTCTCCTTCAGTTGTGGATCTTCCCTAAGATCATGCCTTGACCTCATATTTGAATCCAACCAACTTCAGAGATTGAGGGGATTCTTCGGGACTTTGGGCCTTTCGGGCCTTCGAGACTTCAGGACTTTATCCACTTTGGAAGCTTTGGCAAATTCAATGCTTCAAGACTTCGGGCTTCAGCCCTTCAGAATTTCTATGTATTTCTCATTTCAAATCTCTTGAAGCTCATTTCCCCGAAGGCTTGGATCGACTTCCACCTGACCCATTTAAGATCAACGATTCATATTCACTTCGGGGCCTTTTTCTCTGGCGCTATACTTCATGCAAGTTGCCACTCCCGAACGCCCGTGAGTCGTTGATCTGGACTGTTCTTGGAATATTCATCGTTGAAAGATTAAAACTTCCTTTTAATTATGCTTCAATCCTGAAACAAACTGTTAAGAAAGTTGTGCTTTGTGTTCATGGCTGCAGCTTGCATCATCAAGGATTTGGACGACAGGCTGTGAGCTGAGAAAACAGTGATACCAGTGACTGAAACATAGGATGTGAGTGCTCACCCTTGGATAAAAGTAGAGGGTCTTCGGGCCAAGATTTCACTCGGGTAAGATATTTAAGGAAAATCAGAGCGCACAAACGAACAAGGGAAAAAAAAAAGAATGATTTACAAGCCAAATGGGGAAAAATTAAGATTTGGTCTGCAAAAAGGATAGAGACATGGAAAGACTACAAACTCGGGTATATCGACACACACCTATGGCCCTTGACAAACTTATGTGATAAAACCTCGTCATTCAAGAATGTTCCAAAAGTTACTATATGTATTGGTTAATGAATGGCCATGATTGTCAGTCAACATATTTTATTGGATATGATACATGTTAATTCAAATGAAGGAAATTCATTACAAATTTTTGGCAAGGTTAAGATAATGCTTGACAAAATTTTCATGGTTCTTTACCTATCACTTAAAATGGCCTATTCTCCCATTTCTCACAATCTTAACCTTTTCAATCTTACACTCATAACCCTCAAGTCCAAAGTTATTTCTCATACCTCTCTTTTCCTAAGTATGACATCATTAACATACATTTAGGGTTATTATTTTGGCATACTTTCATGTTACAAAACTATACTATGTTATCATGTCCCATCCACATGACGTTTTTGTTATCACAAAAATTTGTCCATAAATTGTTACAAGAATACAACATCTCCAAACACCTATTATTTCACCTACAGCCCTAAAAAATCATTTCCAAAAGGCAATAACTATATAAGTGGTTAAAAACTGACATGTGTAGAAAAACTACATGAAGCACACACACGTGTGTAGGCCAAAAAATCCAAAAGAGCGCACATGCACCTGATTTGCCACTATGCACTATAAAGGCCACAAACTCCTGTGAAATATGCATTTATGGTTCTTGGCGACCCCTCACCCACTTCTGGTTCAACTCCCAAGTCGATTTGACCCTCAAATCTGAGCTAAATCCGAGTGGGGGGCTGGTCAAAGACCAAAGGGTGCCCTAAAGGGCCCCTTGTTCACACTAAAGACCGGTTGGATAATGCCTCAAATATTTGCTATAAAAAGAGGCCATGGATACACTATGAATTCAATAATCTCATTGTATTGTTATGTTTCCTCTATTCTCCTACAAGGAACCTCTTTCTTTATTGGAGCATACTAGCATCATATCATTAAGCTATTCACCTCACCTCTTGAGGGAATAAGCTTGGATTTCTTCAGCATTTACTTTCTAGTTTTCCATTTGTAAGAATCACTCTCACATAGGGGATTCAAGAGCCCTCCCTAGGAGGAAGAGGGGACCCATAAGTCTCCCTTTCTCTTTGGTGTCTTCCCACTAATATAATTTCTCCATTGGTAGCATGAATATTGGTCAATTGTTTGATTGATTTTGGTTCTAATTTCCTTATGCATTTTAGTTTGGTTTCTTTAGTTGTTATTAGCTTAGTTGTTTGTTTATTTAATGTGATTGAGTCATTTGATTCATACAATAACCTCTGTCCTGTCTAGCAGTACCAACTAGACTTGCAGGTGTCCTTCTTTTTCACATTGGAGTGACGAAAATGACACAACAGATTGGCGACCATACTGGGGAAAAGGTATCAATTTCCTCCCTATTTTGGTTGTTTGAGAACTTATTTTTTATCCATTTTCCTTGCAGGGATCATAACCGACCTAGTATTTCCTGCAAAGAGATGATTTTGGAGTTGGAAGAGGAGAATTCCACTTAACATTTTCCTCCCGTACACGTATCAAAACATGCACGGGTTTTCCACTCGACATGTGTGTCTTCCGAACATCGTGCGCCAACAAAAGTGTGTTTCCCAGTGCATTATGCACACAGTGCGCCAACAGGTCCTTGTTTCTCTACGTATTGGTGCCACATGCACCTCTATCTAAACTGTGACTTGTGCACCTGTCCATAATTTCAACATTGTAAGAGTTTTTTGTGATGTTTTGAATGCCCCTAGCCTTCAAAATCTTGCTTTTATGAAATTTGTAAATGCACCACACTTAGAGTCCCTTACCACATGGAGGGTTATTCAAAACATAGGCACTTAGGGGGTTAAAAAGAACCATATTTCTCCTCTTTTTCTTTAATTTTTCCACATGGATGGCTTGTTTTGATTGTAAAAGTTAAGTTAAGATCATTTACTATCACATATAAACATTTGCATTGGGACAAAAAATCAAACTTCAATCATTGAGTATGCTCTTCTCTCACACCATAGAGTGATCTTGAGAATCATAAAAACAATTGAGGGAAGATTTCATCTCTCTTAAAACAAAATCTTTAGGAGAGGAAAAAGCCCCCCTAGGGCCCCCTCTTAGTTTCTTTTTAAACATCTTGAATTTGTAAGCGCCCGTACATGCCCACATGTTGCAAAGTTGGGATAGTTTTGAAGCTACTTTCTTAGTTTACATCACTAGGGGAGTTTAAATATTATTGTAATAGGCCCATACATCCCCATATGCTTGCAATATAGGATATTTTCTTGAAGATTTCTTAGATTAAATCACATTAGTGAGTTTAAAGGATTGGTAAGGACCCATATGTCCACATTCTAGTTCTTTAGGCACATTAAAATTCTGCAAGGTTGTACCAATGACATCTAGTAAGATAGGTAATCAAGATTTGTAAGGACCATAGGAAGTCCACATGTTGCAAGGTGACATCTAACTTATTGAAAAATTGTCACATTTTATCACTTGCCCACACAAAAAGTCACTACTCACTCACATAATTTCATCTCGAATTCTAGAGTTTGAAGTAGGTTTCCTCCAAAGGGATACTGAAATGCCCCACTATTTCTTGAAGGAGTTATCCACTCCCAGTTAATTCAACCGAGATTGGTTCATACCCCCAATTTATCAAAACAACCACATCTAAACAATTTTAAAACCTCACTAAGTTTTCCTCCACATGAGGTGCCAAAAGAATTTTTTTACTCCAGGTAGGATCTCGGGGGTAGGCATCCAAATAACCCCCCATTATCTGGTTCTCACATCTTCAAACATTAGAAGTTGACAAATAGGGAACTTTAAAATCCTCCAAGTCAAGTGTTCCTACACCATAAGGTAGGGAGATACTCGTGAAGGGTCAAAGGACGAGGTCTGGTTGTTCTATACATCCCCCCTTGAGGCACCGACCTCTTGGAAGGGATCCATCCTGTGATCCATTTCTGAGGCCGAAAATCTAAATGCTGCACTTTGACCGAGGTACCTAGTGGCCAAATGTTAGGACATATACCCATGTGGCAATTGTCGAATGCAATTTCACCTTGATCAGATTTTGTGTGGCTATTGGGAAATATTGCCAACTCTTTCAGGATATGCACCCTCTACCCCTCATTATAACTGATTATTTCATCCTTCATTAGTTCGTCTTCCGGTGGCTTCAGACCCCACTGTTCAGTGCTATTGGAAGGTCCAGTGCTATTTGAGAGGAAGGACGTTATTTATCTTTTAGGACATGAGCATTTGTTTTCTTTGTTCTCCCACGCAGACAAAATCCACCTACCCACATGTATGCTTATTTTCAAATGATTTATGTATGATGCTCATTTGATTACATGCGATTGTGAGATATATTGTGAAGGTCCAAATTATACAAAGACTCTTGTTTGTTTATTTATCTCATCACCATTCACACCCATTCCACTTTGCTAGTCAGACATCATAGGGGACCCACAAAATGCTCATCGTTCTAGACATTTGCAAAATCTCCCTCCTATCCTAGGAGGATTTCCTAGTTTCACCAACTTGTTGGCTCAACCATCTCACAACCCTATGAGTGGTACCATTTTGGGATCATATTTTCTTGGTTCCACTTTACGTGGGTCCACTTCCCAAGGTCATCCATCCACTAGCTCTCCGTCATAAGGAGGCAGAGGGTACACTTCTTCCCAAGGGAGAAGTACACCCCCGCCAAACACCCTTCAAGGGTCAGGTGCACAACCTGCTCATACCATGGATGTAAGTAATCCTCCACCGCCACTTCACATGTCGTATTTGTCCTCCATCAACATACCAGATCTAAGTAAGCTCACGAATGATCCTATATTGCACGACCCCATGTGGCCTGCAATGCCCACCAAACTACCTTCAGACATTCCCAAGTTTGAAGGAAAGGAGGGAGATGATCCCACCAACCATATTATTAACTTCCACTTATGGTGCTCTTCAAATAGCATCATGGATGACTCCATCCGTTTAAGTTTATTTCAATGCACATTCACAGGTCCATTTGCCAAATGGTATGTGGATGAACAATTATGGTCCCATATGACTTTTGAATCATTGGCCAATTTTGTTTTAACCTTATTTCAACTACTAGTTCATCATGACAATGGTCTCGAACTACTTTTTGAGTTCAAACAAACCTCAACCACACATATCGCTGACCACATTCTCGAATGGTGTCGATGACATAGTTTATTTAAAGCATAAACCACCAAAGAATAATGCCTCAATTGGTTTCTCAGATCACTTGTTCCCCTCCTTGCCAAATATGTGGCCTCCACCTTCCCCCAAATGGAAGAGGAAACCATCAGCAAGGCTCAAGATTATGACCTTATTTATGCACGGTCAGGATACTTATACACAGTACTACCTGACGCCCCGAGACTCGTACCATTCGTCGAGGAAAAACCTCGGATGTCTCACTCAGTGGATGGATTGATTGGTACCACAACACACCAAAATTCATACATCCAACCAGCACCTATGTACAATACACCCCAATATCCACTGATGTATGGAGGACCCCCTTGTTACCCTCCTCCCCTTTATCAGCATCCCTACCCTGATGTTCTCCCTCCATGCATGAGTGGACCCTCACTGACACCCATAATGCGCTCGACTGTTCAACCAAGTTTTGGTACCCCCTCTACCTCATCTTACACCCTAAGCACTAGTGAAAGTGTTGCACCTTCCTATGTACCCTACAAATCATTTCCACAAAATAATCTGTATTTTCCACTTCCTGGTCCTCCATATCCCATTGCACCTCCATAAGGACAACCACACACTGGGGTTAACTTTGTTTAATCCTCACCCATTCAGCAATTTCAAAGTTTTGAACAACTAAATATGGAAAATTCGGCCCATTAGCCTAATAATTCCAAAAAGAAAGGAAAAAACTGAAACAATAATAACCCAGGACTAGGGGGAAATAACCCCCAACAAAACCAACCTGCTGGCGACAACTAGAACTAGGGTAACCAAAAATGCCAAGGGAGAAATAACAACAAACTCCAAGGGAGGAACAAAAAAAAAAATATCTCGACAAACTTCCCTTCTACCCTTTACGGTGAGCATGGCCATTATACTCACCATTGCCCCCAAATCCCCTACTTCAAATGGATGAAAGATTCCATGAATGCGCCATGTCCTCTAGCAGTGCCTGCCCCTTAGCAGACCCCACAATAGTATTTGCAAAAACCACCCCCAACTGTGTTGAAAAACCCTATTCCACACCAAGGTGTGATGAATACCCAACAAGAGATGCATCCTACCCCACCACAGATGGGACAGTATCAAAACCCTGGGAATCAGGCGGATCACAATATCCTCCTAACTAGCGAAGAATAAATTCTTCAATACGACGCCCCCTCTAAATATACTCCCACCACTTCGGAAGAATCTCCAGCTACAACTATACAACCCTTGATTATTCTTCTCCCTAACACTGAACCCCTCATTTGTATTCCTCGCATCCCATTATGACGGAATGTTAACGACCCTCAGGCTAGGGTGGCACACAATAACAACCTGGTCGATGATCTGGTGTAATCTCCTATAACGATATAAGTATTGGAGGTCCTCCAAACATGTCCCACCCAATGGAAATAATTACTTTCCACCTTGGGGAATGTCGACCCTGTTGATACTAGACTCATCACATTCGATCTAGATTGTGGGGAACCCTGTCTCCCTGCTTTGGTAGCTTTCCATATACCAGTCAAAATTAGAAAAATCACCGTTCATCGATGTATCATTGATGAAGGTGCATCCACATGAATCATGTCCAAAACTGTATGGAAGAAACTTGGCTCCCCAGAGCTAATACCATTCGCCATCACTTTGAGAGCTTATGATGGACGACCATCCTATCCTGAAGGGATCTTTCAAAATTTCCTTGTCGAAATTGGGAGCAAAACCATACTTATCGACATTGAAGTTATCGACACCTTCTCGATTAAAACATCTTATTTGGACATAGCTATATACGCTATGAAGGTTGCGGCCTCTTCTGTGTTTCGAATGATGATGGTCCCCCACAACGGAAAGATCATCACCATTGAACAAGTTTCACATTACGAGCCTAACCACTCCTCTAAGATCGATAACATGTTACCTCTTGTATGCACTAGTTCCGATACATCTCCACTCATAGATATGGGACCCATAATTTTCAAATATCCATCTTTGATAGGGACATACCATGGAGCACCACCACTCATACACCTCTCAACAAATGTGTGTGTTATATCCTTCTATGGAATGGAAACTGGAGATACCATTCCTCCCATAGAACCTTTTCCACTCCCTGAAATTCCCCTAATCGAATAAATCCTACCTCAAGAATCCCCTGAGAACCATATGACACCAGTTATCCCCGATTTCACCCTCCCTGAGGGTCAAATCCCGGTTTTGGAGATATTCCCCCAAGCCATTACTCAAATTCCCTTCTTCTACCCCCCACCGAGAGTACAATATTTCCAGGTAGCTGCAACGCTTACCCTTCCCAACATGGTGCTTTCCATTCTGGTATGGTATCTACACCCACCCACGATGGTTCCTCAACCATCCCTTCCTCCCCAAACAGAGGGAATCTCGATGCAGATTCCAATCTTAACTCCGACGGAACCACCCTCACCCCCACTTATGAACACTACCGCTACAACTAGGGGTAGACAGAAGAATAAATATCCCACCTCTCCTCTTCCTCCCCGAATTCAACCTCCTTGTGCGCTCTACGAGAAATAAGTAAACCCCACCAATAGATGTCCTTATCTCCCCAAGTTACACAATTTGATCCAACTCCCTCTAGCAACCACATCACTCGTCATTCCACCAAGCACACCTAGTACTTCCATCACGTCCCATACTATAGGTAGTAAAGGGTTGCGAACCAAATTTGCATGTGCCATCTGCTCAGAATATGGCCATTACACTCATCATTTCCCTGAATTACCTCAGTTTCAACATACGCTAACGAAAGTATGCCAAAGATTTCAGCAATACCCCTCCCCATCCACATCATTGAGTACCCATGTCACTGAAATCCACTATGTCACGACCTCGGTCAATGAACGGATGAGGTTCCCTTTCTCTCTTTCTGAATCACTTGATGATTTCACATACCTGTGTCCTACGATCATTGAATATAAGTGTCGTCAAATGGCCCTTATTCAAAATCCCCCAAACCCTTCACTCCCTATGATGCAAGTGATTCCTCATATTCCTTCTCCAAATACTATTCATATCACCTCCCCTAAACCTGAGTCACTTCCCATCCCTCCCTGGTTCATGGATAGACTGTCTGAGGATTTTCCCCCAAATCCTCCCAACTCTCTGATTCATTTCCCTTAGGAAATCCTACCCTAGACCATAAAAACAAAACCCACAGTGTATGGACATCTTGTTTATGTCAAGCATGCCATCACACCATCGTTGCGATACCCCCTCTATGTCTTCACCACCCGAAGGCAATCACACGGTGTCAATCACCAATGTTACTTCCCCAGATCCCCTATATTCTCGCATTTTCCACTGCGATGAAGATATACTAGAGGAACTGATGACACTTGATTTCCATGGAATGCACTCCATCATAGAGCACTCTTTATCTCATAGGAAGTTTTTGAACCTCCTAGCCAAGGCTCCATATGTGCAATCAAAACAAAGGATTTTATTCCATCAGGGCATATAGACTAATTCAACAACCCTATCCCTGCCCCTGATGCTTTTGAAGAAGGAAACATGGACAATATTTCCCCTACTGTCAAAATAAACATTTCCATCAAACCAGGAATCATAGAGGAAATCACCATTGGTGCTGCTTGCTCCCCTGAAGAACTCATCACTTACAAAGCTCTCTTTCAGGAATACCGAGACATTTTTTCTTGGTCATACATGAAGATGCCTAACCTCAATCCTTCTATCATCTAACATCACATTGACACATGGCTAGATATTACCCATGTACGTCAAAAGCAACACCCATTGCACCCATCCAAAGCAGCGGATATCAAAACAAAAATTGACAAACTATGCGCTGTAGGGTTCATATACCCCATCACATATACATCATAGGTCTCCAACCCCATCCCTATTAACAAAAACTAGGGCACCATTTGCGTCTGAACTGAATTTCACAATCTTAATCATGCTTGTCCTAAAGACAACTTCCCAACGCCTTTCATTGACCAAATTATCGATGACTGTGCTGACCACGAGGCCTTGTTCTTCATGGATGGATTCTCTGGCTACAATCAAATCTAGATTGATCCAACAGATCAGTATAAGACCACATTAACTACCCCATGGGACACTTTTTATTGTTGTGTCATGCCTTTTGGACTAAAAAAAACAGGTGCGACATTCCAATGGGCCATGAATTATGTTTTCCATGATCTTGCTCGAATCATTCTCTCTTACTTGGGCGACCTCACTGCTCGATCCAATAAGAGAACTCAACATCTATATGACTTACAAGTTTTATTTCAATGGTGTTGCCAGTATAATATCCACTTGATCCCCGTCAAGTGCGTATTTTGTGTCACCACTAGATGCCTCCTTGTGTTCATCGTTTCCCAAAATGGCATCATGGTGAACCCCCTCAAGGTCTAAGATATCACAAAAATTCCACCATCTCGGAATCTGCACCAACTGTAGAGCCTACAAGGCAAAGCCAACTTTCTATGATAGTTTGTCCCAGATTATGCCACTCACGTGCATGGTTTCCTTCGATTATTGCACCAAGATATCCCATTTTAGTGGGATGAACATGCCCAAACCACTTTTGATGATTTAAAAGCGGCAATCTCCAATTCCCATTTGATTATCCCACCTGACTATGATCATGATTACATCCTCTACTTCTCGGCCTCCACCGTATTAGTAGCAGGAGTTCTCATCCATCTAGGGGATGATGGCCGCGAGCATGTCATTTACTACATTAGTAAAAACCTTTCAGGGCCACCCTTGAAATATAATCATGAGGAGAAACTCGCCCTCCCAGTTGTCCTCTCAGTCCAGAAACTGCTTCATTATATCTTGCTTCGTACTACCAAAGTCGTGGTAGATTCCAACCCCATGCAGTACTTGTTGAGTCGATGACAAATTAATGGAAAATTTTCCCGATGGATCGTCATCCTTCAGGAATACGACCTAGAGTTTTCAATTCCCAAAAGAAATAAATCCCTTGTTCTCGCCGAGCTCATCACTGCGTTTCCCTCGGACGCTACAGGTTCACCCGTCAATATGGATTTTCTGGATGAACACCTCTTCTACATCCCCTCAGATGACCTTTGGTATGAGGACTTCCTTGTCTATCTTCAAACATAAACGTTTGGGTCTCATCTCTCCCGCAACGATCATCGGTACATTTTCCATCAGGCCCTTTGATATCTCCTTATTGATGACATCTTATATTGATGTGGGGTCGACACCATACTCCGACAATTTTTGACCATCGATGAAGAAGACAGAGTATTGAATGATTGCCACAATGACACTTGTGGTGGTCACCACTCAGGGATGTCCACCGACCAAAAAATCATTCGAGCAGGCTACTTCTGGCCCACACTATTTCATGACTGCTTCCACACTGTGAAGCGATGTGACAAATGCTAGATTTATGCCAACAAAGCCTGAGCACCACCCGCTCTTCTACATCCAGTCATCAATACTGACCCCTTTTTCAAATGGGGCATATACTTTATGACTTGCAACCCTCCAAATATAAATTGACACAAGTACATCGTTGTGGCAGTGGATTACTTTACTAAATGGGTCAAATCCATGCCTACCATCAACAACACTGCTGACACTACAGTGTGTGTTTTCTTTAATCACGTCATCTCCCGCTTTGGAGTCCCACTACAGTTAGTCTCCGATCATGGGAAGCACTTTTAGAATTAGATCTTCATCGAAATATGCTCAAGGTTAGGCTTCTCCCACGAGTTTGCCTCCCCATACTGCCTTGAGTCCAATGGATAGGTAGAGGCTGTCAACAAGGTCCTCAAAGCCATGTTGCAATGCACTGTTAACAAACATAAGACCAATTGGAATCATATGTTGTTTTCAACCCTATGGTCTTATCGCATGATAATTAAAACTACCATTGGTTTTACACCATTTCATCTCATCGATGGGGTCGACTCCACTCTCCCCATTGAGTGCGAAATTCCCACATTGCGCACCGCTATCGATCTATTACTTGACACTGCTCCAATGGAGAAGCGCTTTCTGAACTTAGAGTCACTGTATGAAGACCGTCAATATTCATTACAGAACAATGAGGCAGCTAAAAAATGGTTGAATTCCACCTTCGATCGCCATGCCAACCTTCACTCATTTAATGAAGGAGATCTCGTTCTAGCCTAAGATATCTTTCACGATACTCTCGGTCATGGGAAATTCGAGTCATTATGGCATGGAACCTACATCATCCAACACTACCTCACTAAAGTCACATACATCTTGG
>SNQJ01S0224630.1:1876-14731 GCA_010110895.2 Picea sitchensis | reverse complement strand
AGCCTCATTATGAGTTGGTGCTCATGTGTATGATAATGTAAAGAATGTAACTATTACTTATCAATATAAAGAAAAAGAGGTTTTTACCCTTTATGGGTTTCCTCAGGAAATATCTGTCTTTGTGTATCACATGTGTGTGACTGATGCTGAATGTGCCTTTGTTTATCTCTCTGCATTATAGTGATCATCATTGAGTGCCTTGTAAATATTTTAAAATAAGCATAATTGTTTAAGCACGGTAACAACTGATTCACCCCCCCTCTCAGTTGTCCAACAGTTTCAGGTCAGGTGTGACGCTAGTGGTTTTGCAATTGGAGTGGTTTTGAGTCAAGATGACAGGCCAGTCGCATACTTCAGTGAGAAACTAAATGAAGCGAAAGTGAAGTACTCCACGCATGATAAGGAATTTTATGCGGTCATACAAGCAATGAAGAAGTGGAGGCACTATTTGATTCCTAAGGAGTTTGTCTTATACAGTGACAATCATGATTTGCAATTTGTGACTCAACAGGAGAAGTTGAATCAAAGACATGTTAAATGGGTTGAATACATGCATAACTTTACTTTTGTAACTAAGCATATTTTTGGAACTGCTAACAAAGTTGTTGATGCTTTGAGCAGGAAGTGTTTTCTATTGCAGGAGTTCAGAGTCAAAACTTTGGGTTTTGATAACCTCAAGGAAATGTACACAGATGATCCAGATTTTAAGGAGGCATATGAAGCAACTGAGAATCCAATTCTTAGGGACATAAGTCAATGGACATAATACATGATCCAGGAAGGATTATTGTTTAAGGGTAATCAACTTTGTATTCCAAAATGCTCCATGAGGGAGAATTTGCTGAAGGAGAAACACATTGGAGGATTGGTCGGACATTTCGGTCATGACAAGACGTTCTCAAAGTTAAACGAGTCATATTTTTGGCCAGGAATGAGAGCAAACGTCAAAAGATTTGTGGACAGATGCAGGATTTGCCAGCATTCAAAAGGAAAGAGGCAGAACGTAGGCTTATATCAACTGTTACCCATACCAGAGAGGCCATGGGATGCAGTAAGCATGGACTTCATATTGGGGCTGTCGAGAACACAAAGAGGTTTCGACTCGATCTTTGTAGTGGTGGATAGATTTTCGAAAATGACACACTTTATACCATGTCATAAAACCAACGACGTGACTCACATTGTGAACCTATTTTTCAAAGAAGTTGTCAGACTTCACGGCTTACCAAGGAGCATATTTTCGGATCGAGACACCAATTTTGTGGGACACTTCTGGAGAACCTTATGGAAAAAGCTGGGAAAAAACTTGTCGTTCGGTTCAGCTTATCATCCTCAGATGAATGGACAGAAAAAATTCGTGAACGAAAGTTTGGGAGACTTGCTGAGAATTTTGGTGACTGAACATCACAGTCAATGGGACAACATTCTGCCATAGGCGGAATTTTCTTATAATGATTCAATCAAAAAAGGAACGGGGCAGAGTCCATTTCAAATTGTTTATGGCATGCAACCAAGGGGAGTTTCTGAATTGAGAGATTCAGAACAAATTGCGATTAGAAGTGCTAGTGCATAAGATTTTGCATAGGCAATGAAGGAACTTCACAGCCAAGTGAATAGGCGATTGTAGAATTCAATCCATGAGTATAAGCACAGAACAGATCAACACAGGCGACAACTTCAATTCGAAGTTGGTGATTTGATTCTTTCACATCTGAGGAAGGAAAGGTTCCTAAGGGGGACATATAACAAACTGAAGATGAAGAAAATTGGACCATGCAGGATCATAAGGAAATTTGGGGCAAATGCATATGAGATTGAATTACCCGATGGGATCAGAATTTCACCGATATTCAACATCTCAGATTTGTACCCTTACAAAGATGGAGAAGCAGGAGTAGACAATGAACAACCAGAGGTCCAATGGGCTAAACAAATGCTTGTAGCTGAAAAGCTACAGATGGAGAGAATACTTGACAAGAGAGTCAGCAAGAGGACTAGGAGAAAAGAGTACTTTGAATACTTGGTCAAATGGAAGGGACATCCAGTTGAAGATGCCAGTTGGGAGAACGAAGAAGACATTCAAAGGCACGGGTAGACAGTGCAAGAGCTCATGAACAGGAGTTCATGAAAAATTTCAAGCGAGGGAATATGATGCAGGAGCATCGCAAACATCACAAGAAACAAGCAAGCGCAAGGACAAAAGACAGCTGGAAAGCACCAACGCACATTTTTTGAAATATTTTGAAACATTAATGTAATAGTTAAGAGGAAGAACACTTAGATATTGTAAATAGATTTTGAGCAATCCGCTCTCATCTGTAGTAGGTGAAGGCATTAATACATAATTAATGTGAGTAGGTAGATTTAAATGCAGATTAGACAGTTTAGAGCGTAGGAGGGAAAACCGATTATAGACACCCTTATCTTGTATCATTGTAACATTAGCATGATCAATCGAGCATAGAGCATAGAGGAGAAGAAGTAGAGAGTTGTGTAGAAGAGGTCGTGTACAGAAGTTATGGGATTAATATATGAATCTTTGACTCAGACTCATGGTGTTCTAATACTTTCTGTGTATGCATGTTGAATGTTATGCTCATGGTTGTTTTACTCTTTCTGTTGTACATTTTCTTTTATGATATGTATGTATGATTTCATGTTAAGTATTTGAAGTCTGAGAGAGTAAGGAAATGAGTTTCAATTATTTCTCTATCTGAGCTAGAGTTCCTGCAAGGAGTGCGTCAACGGGTTCAGAGTTCATCTCTGAAAGCTCAGGAGGGACACCGTTGTTCTCATCTTCTGTAGAAGTGCAATTCAGGCATAGAAGCCGCGCAAGGTGTGCACAGGTTGGTTGGAAGTTCATAACTTGTCAACCAAGGAGAGGACTAAAAGACTGTTGTTGTAGAGAGTTGCACAGAGTCAAAAGAACTCAAATACTTAGATGTATTTGAGGAAGTGTCGCAAGGAGTGCATGCAGAAGTCGTTTAGGAGGCTTGAGTTTGTGAGGAAAGCTCAGGAAGGTTAGTGACTTGGAAGCATTCAAAGGGAGGTGTAGCAAAATTTGCTTTGTAGAAGGATAAGTTCAGCGAAGGGATATTGGGTTCAATTTGCAGGAGTTCTTAAGGGAAGAAACAGACAGTCGAAATTCTCTGTGGAGAATTTGCAAAGTTCCGAGAGCCGTCAGATCTCGCGGAGGAGCAAGGGGAGTTATAGCGAATGTTTTCCTAAGTGAAAGCTCAGGAGAGATAGAGCCATATATCCAAGCCAACACGGGTCGTTGGATTACTCATGAAATTTCATTTCGGGAATTCATGGGTTGGAGAACTGAAAGCTTAGCATCAGGATTCGTGAAATCGTGAAGTCCAAAATCCCGAAAAGGCAGAAAGTTCTGTTGTGGGGGCAACACTGGAAACGTGTCGAAATTTGGCAATTCGACATCTCGGGGAATAGGAGATAGGGATATTTGTTCGAGGATTCCCGAAATCATGAAACGTGATATAAGTGTGGAGGATACCGAGGCCTACATTTCGGCGAATCGACAATTTGGGTTTCGAAAGTCGAAGAGTCGAGACATTTGACAACATGAGTCGCGAAGTCATGATATTCGGAGTTTCGAAATAGAGAAGGACATGATCACATCGTGGATCAGAGAATCTGAATTGGTGCTTAGCATTTGTGCATGCGGTCTCAATTCATAAGGACCTGTGGTGACACCATTGTAGGTGTGTTTGATTTCCTGAAAAGGAATCAAAGAGTCAGTTAGACTCAGAGGGCAGAAAGAGAGCGATCCTGAGCGTACCTTAACTCGAGGGTTGGGGTCTGCACTACCTGTCTTCAATTAGTGGTGTTTACCTTGAAGACCCCATTGGTGCTTCAAATATCAATAAATTTCAAATGGTGCATGATCTTGGTTTCCTTGGCTTTTAATTCCCCGTTAAAAGGGTTGTTTTGAAGGTGTTACCTCACAAAATCGAGTTTCTCTTTGACAACATTATTTTTATTTTTCTTGATGCAAGCAATTTCAATTTTCGCTCATGTACCCTCTGAGAAAATAAGTGATCTAGTAAATAGCACCCCCCCAACATGTAAAACAATCATCATCTTTCCTTGCCCCAGGCATAAGATTCCAAACCCTTCTAACACATTTAATGCACTTTGGATTTTCATGCTAGACACATTCATAATATGGCGAGTGCTTTGCATATGCATCTTATTTGGTCCCAACCAAATAACATCCCCCCGACATGTAAACCAACAATCATATTTCCTTTCCCTAGGCATAAGATTCCAAACCCTTCTAACACATTTAATCCACTTTGTCTTTTCATACTAGACACATTCATAATATGGTGAGTGCTTTGCATATGCATCTTATTTGGTCCCAAGGAAATGGAATAATGAATTGATTGATGTTTAGAAAGAGTAACAAGACAATTAATTCAAGCAACAACACCATCATAACTTAAAAATAATCCTTTACATTATGATACTTATTATCATCAAGCATTTTGTTGGAAAAATGCTTTTCAACTTGATTTGCTGGCTCAATTAAGAATCCATGATATTGTGAATGGAAGCAATATCAAATTATATAAACCACCGCATCTTGAAATCATCTTTGAGGAAGAAGTGCCACTGATCCAACCAATGAAAAAAATTCTTGGGTTTCAGCCTCCTTTTTCCCACTAATACACTTTTGGATACACGAACTCAAACATGAAGAAGGAAGCAGACAATTATGTACTTGGTTGTCAAAAAATGGACTTTATCTTTGCAAGATAAGTGGTTCTTCTAGGTCACATTTAGAATAGTTTTCCCATCTAAAAGAGACTTGGGGCGATTTCCTCCTACACAGGGAGAAACTGTTGAAACATATTTACCATGATGAATATTTGTAATAACATCTTATATTAGCATTAGGCTGGCATTGCATGTTAGATGTCTTAAATTGTAATCATCAATCAACACAAATGTTCTTTTGTTAGTGTAATAACTCTCCATTAGTAACTGATTAAACACTTGTGTAAGAGGCTAGTCCATATAGCCTCACATCATGTCTATAAGAACATCAAAAGAATTCAATAAAATTCCTTTCATTTTTGAATCTGGCTAGGATGTTGCTCTTCTTTCGCCTCCATAGTCTTGGATTTTTTTTGGAGGAACTTTCATTGCCCTGCTTCTTCATTGGGATGCTTTATTCTTTTGGAGTGTTATCTACTTCACTTTCTAGGGTTACCCTTTTGGGCCCTCCTTTTTCTATTTTATTGTCCACTCTTTCCTTACCTAATATTTTACACTGCTTTGAAGGTGATCTAGGCACTGCCTATTGTTGTTGTCAAATGTTGTTCTTCAATGTCTCATGAACGTAATTTGGTCATTCATGGACATTCTGATAATTTCATTCCATTTTTCATTTCCTCGAGAAATTCTTAGGGAACACATAAATCTTGAATTCTCAGCAACACATAAATCTTGAATTCTCATTGTGTTGACATCATTGGGCTTTGGATTAATCCATTTTCAGTGACTCTTCAGTTACAAGCACTCTATGACATATTTACATCTCACTTTTTCATTAATGTGGATCCAAGGCTTGTGAAAAAAGTAGGTTATTTTTCCTTAGGGGCTCACCTTTTGAAACTCCCCCTCTAAATGATCATTCTGACATGTTTGGGCTGGACTGCAACTCCTTAGCTTTGGACTTTGGTTGGACTTTGTATCTTTCATAATGTGTCATAGGTAAAAAAAGAGAAAATACTAGAAAGTTATGTTATACTTGCTTACATTGAATTTTGAGACCACAATCACACTTGTCAAGAAATAGGATAAAAACTACAAATGGCAAAGTGAAAACTCTTGTTGGTGGTCCACATGGAGCCTTCTACAATGCAACCCACTCCCCTCATGAAAGGCTATCCTAGATGCACATCTATGCTCTCAACTCACATATAGGGGTAGAGATGATTTGTAACAATATATCATTGCTTCTTCCACTCTTCGTTCTCCTACTACACACTAAGGCCATGAATTCATCCAAGATTGTAGCTCCATCTTCTTGTGGATGTTTGGCCTAGTCTTATTGAGAAAATTTGTAAACTCTTGTTTGGGAGAAGTGTTAGAGGGTTCATAACCAACTTAGCCTCCTTCCAAGCCCTATACGAAGTTGAATTGAGTATCGTTGCAACTAGAACATGGTTTAGTCCAATGTTGTGAGACCTAGCCCAAACCTATGGGTTTTTTTTGAGTTTTGTTGGATTGATCCTGAAACAGGTAATCAACTAAACCTGGATTGAAACTCACCTACAATGGAAACTCACTCAAACGTTTTCTACTCGGCTCAAATCCATCCGTGTTAGGGACCTAACCTCTCTAACCCCTCACATAGATAGAATAATATATTTTCCATGTAATAAATGCCGGCATTAGTTAATAAGGTATATTTAATAAATGTAAACAAGTCAATGTAATAGGACCTAATAGAAGCTTCTGCTTCTAGAAAGATCTTCCCCTAGAATGTTCTTTAGAAGATATAATTAATATAAATAAGAGTAGGAGGCATGATAAATCCTTGTATTGAGATTTATTGTAATAGAGCTCTGCTCTGCTGGAGGTTTCCCCCTGGAAGAGGCAAGTGAACATCACTTTCTTTCAATAAAGGTATTATTGTTGGTATTGCTATTTTCAATATTTTATCGTTTCGCTGGTATTTGCTGAATATTTGTGTTTCTGCATATTATATTACGTCTTGTACCTTACAAGTGGTATCAGAGAACTTTCCTTACCAGGAATTGTGGGTTTTTTTCTTTTTAGGGTAGAGATGTGTACTGTCAGCCACTGTTGAAAAAGTCGGCATCGACAAAAATTCAGCGAGGCTTCGAAAAACATTGTTTCGGAAAAAGTTAGCAAAAAATCGGAAAACCATGACAAACATTAATAAATACAAAATATATTCATTTTTTTTCAAAAATTTAAACATATAAAGCAACAACAACATCAAATAAACACATTGACACATAAATATGGAGAATTCATTGATATATATGTAGTGGATGGAAAATAAAAAATTATATATCAAAGTCTATACTAAATCCTGAAGGGCCAGAAGTTAGAACCAATACAATATGACATCACACATATTATTATAATTGTATCTCATCATCATGAGGTAGATGTACAATGACAAATGAAACAAAACTAGCAACTAGCCAGTTAATATCATTGCCTTCTCCCCCTTTTATGGGAAAAGATAATGGGATGTTTTTTAGGCTTGCCCCTGATAGTAGAAGGCCCCGAGTCTGACAGTGGACAACGACTGGTGTGTGTAGAAGTAGGTGTATCAATAAGTGTATAGGGTGGTGTTGATGCTAGCACATCACCCTCCATGATGTCTTCAAGTAGCTCCTCCCGCTCCTCCTCCTCCCCTTCCCCTTGTTTCTCCTCCAGGTCCTATTGTTATTCGAGTTCCTCCTCTGACCATCCAGGTGCCTCCTCCATGATAGGAATCGTGAGTTTTAACTTTTGAGGGTCATAGACTCATAAATTACAATAAATGTAATTGCTCTGTTGAAGTTCTAACTTCTAAGTTCTAACATGATGCTTTTTTTCAAATACACTCCAATTGTGCTCACTTCCTGAAGAGGAATAGGTTTGGCTAAAGATTCAGATGACAAATCTCTGTAAATTTGGTGCCCTTGCACCATAGTTTCGCCACCAAACATCTACAACAAATAAGAAAGAAAAAGAACATAAAGAAAACATAATTAAACTTTAAAATAAATTTTAAAACACATAATTAAATTTTAAAAATATAAAGTTCTAAGTTGAACTATCTTCTAAATTCTAATGACTTACATGGCATCAAAATGGTCTTTGCAACAACAATATCTTCAAAGCCAAATAGTCTGGTATCATTCCGATACATCCCTATCTCACGATTAATTTTGATGCGAATCATGACATCAGGTATCATCCTCTGAAGACAAGTATGGAGCCCTTCCATCACCTTGCCATCAAAATCAAAGTTGCATTTGTAGGAAAATGTGGGGTTTAGGAAAACTATTGTTGCATGAATGGGTTGATGGAGCATTTCGGTCCACCAAGTATCAATCAAATCCCATAATAGAATCTGTCTACGAAACCCATGGATACCCCTGCCCACATAATAATCTCGGATAACATCTTTGGCCCTATCCATGGCCTCATACAAATAACTAATTGCGGGCTTATTGCTTTCAACCAATCTTAGAACCTTTACCAAAGGTTCACTCACTGAGCACACTTCTACCACTCCTTCCCAGAAGGAGTCGTTGTACACCAATATGGTAATGGTTTTCCCATCCTCTCTTCTACTATATGTAGAATCCTTCCACCCATCACAAATAAACATTTTCTTTAACTCAAACTGACATTGAAGAAAAGAATGAAAGGAAGTTAGTGGAAAAACAAGTGATTGCAAGATGCCACAACTCCCTATTTTTGGTGTGTCTCCTCATGAGGCTAAGAACGAAAGTATGTTTATATATGAACTTGGGGATGCTCCTAGCCTGATCAATAATCTCCTTGATGAAGGAGGTTTTCCCCATATCCTCGAGAATCAAATAAATATAGTGTGCAATGTATGGATTCCATAACAATAAATGGTACCTTTCCATAAGAAACATACCAACAACGACATAATTAGCTGCATTAGTTTTTATGATTTGCACCACATTATGCAAAATGATCTCCTAAAGGAACACATCCATCGACTCACACAACAATGCTGCATCTTTCACATGTGTCGATGCATCCATTGTTTTGATAAACATGGTACCTCTAGGACAATGTTCCAAGAAATTGAGAAGGGACCTACCCTTCCTATCTGTCCAACCATCAAATATGACTATGCATCCAAAGATCTCCCATAATTGCTTGAACTTTGCCAATCTAGAGTTGATGTCCTTTTTTTCTTGAATAATTGCCCCCCGTAACTCCTCAAAGGTAGGGATTTTATACTCTGAACCAACAACAACAATGGAATCACACATCGAATGCCAAAATAGATTGTTCTTGGTGATGCTAAGAGGTATGTCACTCTAGAAAAGACACCTCCCAATAACCTTGTTTTCTTCTTCCTTCTCCCTTTTCTTCAACACTGACCTGATGGAAGGTTGTGCTCCAACAATGGTTCGTGGAACCAAAAAAGATGCAGACCTCTCGACAGCTGAATCTGTGCAGCCGCTCCAACTACACTATCCCTCCAGGGTAGATGTCACTGGACTTCTAACTATAAGTTCGTCCTTCATTGTGGTTGCTTCATCTTTCTTTTTATTCTTTGCTTCAAGTGAATCAATTGCAATTCTCATAATCTCCGGGGTAGTATTAGGAACATCATGCCCATGAATTTTAGCTAAATGGTATTTCAACCTACAAACCCCTCCCGACATATTCAGCCTGCACAATTTACAATTCAATCGTTGCTGATTTGTCCCATCTTTAGGGATCCTATACACCCAAAATGGATCCAAAGGATTTGGCATATTTTATGATGAATTTGACAGCTTCAAAATTCAACCCTAAGGCACAAAAAAACAAGAAAATGATATTAAACCCCACTAGAAAAAAATAACATCCCATTGGTAAAAAAATTCAAACCTCTAGATTAGATTATTAACAATGAAAAATGACATTAAGAGGGTGGAGAAAAAACTAAGATAAAGGCTCAAGCTTGTTGTCCCATAAAAAAAAAAAAAAACTTATATTGTTTTATGGGAATGAAAATCATGGAAAAATGACCAAAAAAATAAGCAAAACATAGGCAAGTAAAGAGGCAAGCAAACTTGCATAAATCTATGAAAAAAAACATTAGCATGGTGGGATTTAAATGCATACCTATGAATGGAAGATTCAACATTAGTTGGAAAATGAAATTGAACCCTTGCTCCACTAAAAAATCCTTGATGGTGATGATGATGGTTGTTTATCTATCTCTACAATGATTGAGGAATAACACAAACCCTTCTCCTTTCTTCTCCAACAACAAACAAGTGAACTGACCAAAATAAAATGGCTAAGATGGCTTTATCTCCGCAGAATTAGAGAACTTGATGACTTTTTTCATCAACTCGCGACTTGTTCATATTCAAATTTAAAAAAATCATGATTTTTTTCGGCCGATTTTTTGTCAGCTGGAAAAAGTAGTGAAAAATCGCAGGCTTTTTCAGCACTCATGTCTGTGTCTTAAAAGCACAAATATATGTCATTCAACGGGTGAAAATGCAGTGTGGAAGACTACAAGCATGAAATGAATATGGTTTCACGGGGTCGCCTAGAAACCAAACTTTCACCTTTTTGGAAACCTCTATAACCCCTGTTGGTACTCCTTAAGTAGTACCACATTAGACATAATTTGTACATGGCCATCACTCCCACATACCCATGGGTATATAGGGATTTCCCTAGGCCTCCTGAAATGATCCCTAGATCAATCGATTGGGCGCTTGACTGCTATAGTGCCATCGAGAACAACACTCAGGAAGATACTCTTTAGTACCTGGGTAAACAAGTAGTATGGCTAAGGGTACAACCGAGCTTCCTTAGTTGGTGCCTTGAGATATTGGGTCGAGTACTACTATTTGACCCCGCATGTATATCAAAGAGCTATAGCACATGACAAACCCTTGTCCCTAGGCACACTAAAAAACCTAACCTGGGGGGCACATACAAGACAAGGAACCAAAATGATATTTTCGCAGTGCAACATTGCCTTCTGCACTCTGCTTGCGAAATTACTACACATTTTTTCTTGTAAAGAATTTGGACATTTCAACACTACAGTATTATTCATGTTGGAGTATAAAAAGTCAGGGTCCTATTCTTAGTGGTATATATCACTTTTATTCTTTTTTAGACCCACCCCTCTCCTAATGGCTCCCACTCGCTAAGAAGAAATCAATCAGAAATTGAATAATGACATTACTACCATTCATGCCAAAGTGAATAATGACATTATTTCCATTCATGCCAAAATGGACCACATCCAGGACCAACTCAATAGCCGAATGGACGACGACCTCTACTCCACTCTTAAACAATTCATGACCTAATCCCAAGGTCCTTCCTCCTCTGGCCCAAACCCCCAAGTTGAAGGTGTTGACTCTTCAATCCTATGAACTTTCATTCCAATCGTGACCCCCGTCTTCACCGAGTTGAGGTGAAAAAATTTGATGGATCAGATCCAACAACTAGGGTCACTCAGAGGGGACACTTTTTTCCCTACATGACATTATTGATGACTTGAACAAGATTCGTTATGATGTTCTCTATTTTGGATCAGAACAATGACAATGGTGTCGCAATGCATGCCAAGGGTATGTTGCTTGGACACAGTTTGTTGTTGAGTTTTATGAACGCTTTGACACATACACCCACCATTTAGGTCATTTGACCAAGTTGAAACAATGGAAGATTTTATCGCTGCCTTTCAACTCTTGGCTTTCCAAATAGAGAGTATGACCAATGCCTTCTTTCGGGAATGCTTTATCAGTGGCCTCAAGGATGAAATCTAAGCCCAGGTCCTCATGGCTCATCCCCAAACTTGGTTGGAAGGAACTAAACGAGCCAAGGAGGCAAACTGTGCCATCTTTTTCCAGAATAAAAAAACATGCTTTTATTCCCCACACGATACCCCTTAATCCTGCCCCTTCGACCACTCCTCTCAAGGTCCAAAAATTAACACGGCCGAAAATGGCTGAAAACCAACTTAAGGGTCTTTGCTATAATTGTGATGAGAAATACTTTCCTGGGCACAAGTGTAAAGAACATAAACTTTTTATGGCCATTTCAAAGGATGTTGTTGATGAAGATGTTGAGGTTTCACCTAAGGCAACCCTACCCCAAGCAGATGATCTTACGCCGCCCTTTGATCCTCTTGAAATTGAACCACTGATTTTGTTGAATTCTCTCATTGGTTTTTCTGCTCCCCAAACCCTCAAGTTGATTGGTTACATTAAGCACAAGAAATTAATCATCCTAGTTGACAGTGGAAGTACTCATAATTTCATCCATTGCCGCATTGTCCAAGAAATAAATTGCTATATCCATGCTGTCAACAATTTTCAAATCATGATTTCCATTGGTGGTTCCATGAAATGTGGGGGGTGTTGTGAAATCTCACATGTTTTCTATTGACATGGGTGGTTGTGACATTGTGCTTGGTGCTGAATGGCTACGCACTCTCAACCCCATAAACATGGATTTTAAGGATTTAACCATGCAATTCCAATAGGAAGGACAACAATTTAAATTCCAAGGCATTACAATAGGCTTGCTGGAGATCATCATTTCCCACCACATGGAAAAGTTACACAAAAAAGGTCATCCTGGCATCATTTCCCAACTCCATTCTATTCACGCAGTTGATATACCCTCTTGGCACCCCGACCTTCATTCTATCCTTTCCCAACATCACACTGTTTTCCAAACTCCCCAAGTCCACTCCCCCTCATGCGATGACCATGACCATTCCATTCATTTAATCCTAGGTAGTCTTCCTCCCAATGTTCGCCCTTATCATCATCCCTTTGCTAAAAAAATGAAAATGAGAAAATTGTCCAAGAATTTCTAGAAGCGAGAGTTATTCGTCCTAGTACCATCCCCTATTCTTCCTCTATAGTCATGGTCCTCAAGAAGGAAGGCACTTGATGCATGTGTCCTGATTTTCGTTCCCTCAACAAATGTAACAAACATAAATATATATAATATGTAAATATAAATAACTAATAACTAATAATTAATTATGAAGAGACATGACATATGAAAGGTCATGTCTCTTATGAAAGGGCACCCCTGCGTGGGTATATATACAAGCCCTCATCC